>OVBJ01000168.1:0-83181 GCA_900406535.1 Noccaea bulbosa | reverse complement strand
CTCATGAGTTGTCCGTAACGAGCTCTCCTTCGAAGCTGTTTCCACCTATAAGCTCTACATTTTGGTAACTCTTGCCTCCTTTCAGTTAAGATTTTCTTCACGTTTCTTTATGAGAACGAAGAGAATCTCACCCTCAATGATCCTCTCTATGAGAGGTAATTTGTGCTCGGATTCAAAACCGAGAATCGTCTCCTCCTTTATGGAGCGAGTATTGTTAAGCGCTGCCTTAGTGGCCATGGTTCTAGCTTTGCGTGCGTTATATGACCAGTATGTGGTCTTGGGTTTAAAGAAAGCTTCTTTCAAGGTTATCTCTCTTCAAAGCTCAGCAATTCAAAGTCTTGTGGATTGGGATTTGATTGTTGTAGTCATGGTGATTGGTGGTATTGTGTTGTTAGCTTCAGGCAAAGAATTTAGATACTGGATGTTGTGTTCAGAAAATTCTGCCTCCCTTTCTATCTCAAAGGAAGAATCAACCATATGTGGTAATTCTGAATTTATCATGTTGTTATCCTTGTTCTTCTTTAGCTTTGTGCCTAGTGTAATCCTAGATTCAGCTCCTTGTATATTTTTTTTTTTACGTTAACATTTCAAAGGGATCATTTGTGTTTCACATTTTCAAGGAAATGTGTGCATTGGTTATATGTAATTATCGTCTAAAAGTAGACAGTCAAGGCACTGACAGTAAAAGATAAAAGTAAAAAAAAAAAAAAGGTAGTTCAAATGGCGTATTCACATGGCAGTTTTGGTCATTGACTTCTCAATTATTCTTTATTGACTCCAGAACTTAATTAATTTTATTATATACTGTATATGGGGAAATTCAAAACCTAACAAAAGGCGAGACAAAGACTTAGGACAAGGAAACCAAGCTGTCACGACCTAATTAACAATGTATGATAAGTAAAGAAAAAAAAATTGAGCACAAGACTAAGATTTCAAAAGTTAATTAATGTTTGTAACTGTTAGGACGAGATTCCAAAGTGACGAATCTTTTCATGGGTTACTTTTATAAACGATACATTACATATATAAGCTCTATGATGGCTACGTAATTTGCTGAAAAATATGGTTTGATGTTGTTATCATATTTATAAAAAAAAACTGTGGTTAAAGACGTTTACGGATGACCCAAGATAATCAAAATCGCAGTACAATGACTCAAACTCTGTAAAAAATAACATTTACGATGAATCTTTCTATTAATGAACAACGGTCACTTGGTTTTAAGACGAACAAGTGAATTATCCAAAAAGAATCTAACTTGATTTTTTTTAATTGATATACTATCTGAAAAACAAGAATCTCTTTCGAAAAAGTTTGATTTATCTTTGCTAGAATCTTTACTACAGTTTAACGAGAAAATCGAATAATTATAGAGATATATCATAGGGATGTTAATAACTCAAGTGATAATAAATAAATGAGTAATTTCCCTCAAAAGACCGAAACTCTTCACTCTCTCTCTCTCTCTCTCTCAATAAAGACAACTTCGCTCTTTTAATGTCTCTCTGTCTTTCCCTCTATCTCTCTCATCTTCTTCCAACACCAATTCAGGAGAAGGAAGCTTAAGAGACTATCAATCAATCAATGGAGTTTCATCTCGAACACCCATTCTCACACTCTTCTCTACACAAGGACGACTCACACGATGATGCTTTACCACTTTCCCTCTTCCTCGTCGAATTTCAACACATGCCTTCTTCTCACTACTTCCTTAGCCTCAAGTCCTCTGCTTCTCTTCTCTCTAATCGAAACTTGGCCATTTCTTCAATAACTCAGGTCTTTATAGAACTTGCCCAAAATTCCATTTCCGTAAAACTTTTCTGGGTTTTAGTCAGAACACTGAATCATTATCGAAAAAACTTACCTTTTTTGTTTTTGTTTTTGTTTTGTTTTACTAAATTACAGTATTCCAGAAAATTCGGCGACCCATCTCTGACGTATGTTGCGGTGAATTATCTAGACAGGTTCTTATCCAGCGAAGATATGCCGGTAAAAACAGAGTCTTCCGACATAATCTTTCCTTTTGTTTCATCTGAGATTTGACTAATTTTGTTTCCCACAGCAGCAGCAATCCAAGCCCTGGATTCTCAAGCTTATATCTCTATCTTGTCTCTCATTGTCTGCCAAAATGAGAAAGCCAGAGATCTCTGTCCGTGATCTTCAGGTATAACCAAAACATTGAATCTTTTTACAATGCGAATGTGTTTATACGTGTTGAATAAGTGACATGAACATTGAATTTTCCAGGTGGAAGGTGAGATATTTGATGCACAGACGATAGAGAGAATGGAGAATGTGATTTTAGGAGCTCTCAAATGGCGAATGCGCTCTGTTACTCCCTTGTCCTTCTTGTCCTTCTTCCTTAGTCTCTTTGAGCTCAAAGAAGAAGACCCTTCACTGCTAAAACACTCCCTCAAATCTCAGGCTACTGATCTTACTTTCAATCTTCAACCTGGTAATGTTCAATAAAAAAATCACATCTCAAATGATTTTCCGTCGAATGTGTTTAATCTAAAATCTTTTGTTGCAGATATCAAATTCCTCGAGTTTAAACCATCGGTGATTGCAGGCGCTGCACTTCTCTTTGCTTCTTATGAGCTCTGTCCTCGGCACCTTCCATGTTTCAGTGACAGAATCTGCCAATGCACTTATGTAAATAAGGTAAAGTTTTCAACAAGTAATCTTCTCAAACCGAGATTTTCTCTTCTTAACCGTGTTTCTTGTACAGGACGAGTTAATGGAGTGTTACAAAGCAATAAAAGAGAGAGATACTATTACAGTTGAAGAAGACGAAGGAAGCAGTGAGACAGCAGTAAATGTGCTTGATCACCAATTCTCGAGCTGTGAGGAAAGCGATAAGAGCATCACAATCACAGCTGCTTCTTCACCTAAGAGGAGGAAAACTAGTACTCGTCGTTGTTAAGCTGAACAGCCGGTTTTATGGTCAGACATTATCTCAACGGAACCAATCACTTAGCTACTCTGGAACCACTTCTGGTCCCTTTCTGAAAGCGACACTTGCTTCTCCTATTTCTTTCTCCTTCAGTCAATCAATTCTGCTGCTGCAAAATAAGCCATTTCTCTCTTCATCGAAGACGAGAGAGTCTCTCGGGTTTCGGTCTTCCTTGTTCCTTTGGACCACAACACAAAACTCAAAAAAAAAAAAAAGTAAAATTATAATCAATCTGTGTTTATTTTTTATCTATCTATGTATCATGTTCAGTATTTACAGTTTTGTTTTCTGCAGTTAAGTTGTTTCACTTGGGGGAGAATAATCAATAAATATTGTTCTTGTGTATATAACAACCTATGGTTATGTTACTATATGAATAGTTATAGTGTGGTCACGAGATAAAAAATGGATATTAAATTTTCAGGAATAAGATTTTGTCTTATGAGACTTCGTTATCCGAGTTATATGGATCCAGTTGCCAGAATCTCTGTTGCAGGCAGGCAATATCATACTCTTTGGACCACTTTACAGTTTTGAATCATTCAATTGCTTTTGGTCTTACTGTAATCAATCCCCCTGTACTAAGTACAAACCCTCATTTAGCCCATCATGCTCATAATGGGCCAAGATCGTAACCAGCCAGGCCCATTAATGTAAACAAATCCCACATCATCCAAACATTCTTGTTTGAATGTTTGTTTAGGCTGTAAACAATTAGGAAACGGCAATCCGGTTTAACCCAGCCGAAAACTGAATTGGGATCTCTGTTACAGCTACAAATCCAAGGTAGAATCAGAAAGAAGACAAAATATTCAAAGTCTTTGCAACATATCTCAGACTCAAACTGTGCTGAAAAAAAATGTGTAACATGGTTTCAGACATTATTGAGAAGCTAGAAGAAAGAGTCAAAGCTTCTGATATAAAAATGCTAATGCACAACAAAAAACACAGAGATGAACATGAAGAAATCATCTTCATCATTACCTTGCAAACGAGAGAGAGAGAGAGAGAGAGAGAGATCAGACAGGTCCAAGAGTTCCCTCACTTCGACTTCTTCGCATAGAGAGCTCTGATCTCAGGCTCGACAATCTATCACCAGTAGCAACGTAATAGTTCTCGTAAGCAGCTGGTGATACTTTGTGTCCCACAGGTGGAAGACGGCTGCTCCTCTCCTTTGATCTTTTCGGCAAACCCGATGACTTACGGGCCGCGGATGATCCAGGCTTGTGCGTACTGGATGCACCGTGGCTACTCTTCCGGCTGCTGTTTTTGATCTCTGACCTGAGACCTCGGTCCAACTGATGCGTGCTTGGCCCGAGCCGAGCATCTTTAGCGCCTTGTCTGTTATAGTATACCAAATGTGGTAGGAGTCCCAAAAGGTACTTTCTCAGCTGTTCATCGCCAACGTTCTTCTGTGCAGGGTTACCTTCCAAGCTTATAGCCTGAAGAGAACTGTAGTTTGCAGCGAGCAGGCCGAGAGATTTGGTGGTTGAAAACTTATTGAAGCGCAAGTCCAAGACCGTGAGTTTCAAGAGACGATGGAGACCCTCGATTTCGCTGATTTTGTTCCCAGCTAGGTATAGTTCTTTCAGAGAGGAACAAGAAGCCAGACCTAAAGAAGCGAAGATACATCAAACATGGTTTCCATATAAGAGCAGATAACGTAAATGAGAGAAAGGTCAGGCCATACCATGACCAAGTCTCAGTATTTTGTTGTAACTCAGGTCTAATACTCGAAGCCGAGTGAGTTCGCGTAGGCCCTCAATCACCGAGATACTGTTCTTCGACAGGTTCAACGCATGTAGTCCTCGAGGAAGAGCACCAGCGGTAATCCTAACTGGAAAATGTATAAAGACCAGTAAAAAAAGGGTAGACGAAAGAAATACAATCAGTGTGTGTGGAAGATTAGCAAGGAGGAGCAATATAGCAGGCTTTACCTATTGCATTTCCTGAGAGATTGAGAACTCTCAGACTAACAAATGCACTGAGGAATGGAATCACAACCAGACCATGATTAACCAGCTGTGCTGTGGTTGCAGAAGCACTTAGAGAGGATATGTACTTTTTCGCAGCTTCCATTCCAGGAGTTAACTTGACGACAGAAGCTGTTGTTGGCGGCTCATTCAACACGACGTGTTCTCTTGGCAACTCATCGTCTTCGTACCCTGTTATCTCATCAGCTTCCTCAGACAAGTTTACATGCTGAAGGTCACTGACCCAATCCTCGATACGCTTGATTTTGAAATCCTTTCCAGGAAACTCTGCTTGCTGGTTTGATGTTTCTCCTTCAAGGTATTGTGTTAATTTGAGCTCATCTTTTGGTGGTACTATCCAATCTTTTGCCAGGGAAGGATAATCATATCCATCGTCCTCGAGATTTTCCTTGTCGTTATCTCCAGATTTATGCATATCATAACTCCGCTCTTGATCTTGCTTCACCTCTGCATCAGAGGATCTGGAGTGGTGAGAGGAATATTTGGACGGTGAAGATTTCTCTGATGCAGAGTCGGCGATATTAGGCATTGAGTTCGACCTCACCATCAACGGTGAATCATTAGGCGTTTGGCCGTTTGAGTTATCCATCTGTTCACCGGATAAAGAGGTATCATCGAGATGACGGCTGTCCTCGTCAGCATGATGACGATCTCCAACCGAGAAAATAGAGCCATAGTGAGCTTGATCTGAACCCTGGTAAACAGAAACTGAAGCTCCAGGAGCTTTCTCATACAACAGATTCAGACTTCCTTGTACACGCTTGCTGCTGCCTGCAGCGAGAGTAGCACTCTGTTCAAGAGAATTCGGAGAAGTAATCCCATCTGTTCCATTCTCTTTGGCATCCCTCCCGTCAAAGTAAAGCTCATCTCCAAGAGATTGACTTTTCTTAAGATGCCGTACCTGAGGCGTCTCAATACCATGCTCAAGAATAATCTCCTCAGATTTCCACACACGCTCAACAGCAGCGGTCGAGCCAGCTGGCTTGCTGTTTCCACTTACAGAAGCATTGTTTCTCCTAAATATGATTGAGCTCAACCCTTTTGATTTAGACCCATCTTCTCTCATCACTCGTTCTGAAAACCCTTCCATGGATTTCTGCATCATCACAACATAGGAACGGATCAGTGTGATAAACGAATCTCGTTAAGAGAATGTAACAACAGGCAATGGTTGTTTCAACGTACCTTAGGTTTATGGCGGTGGATGTGAGTGTTGAAGCATGAAAACCTGACCATTGTGTCAAACTTGCTAACATTCGACTACATCACCAGCTAGAACGAAAAAAGTAAACTAAAAGAAAAAGAGAAAAACAAAACAAACCAAGAAAACTCTTCTTATAATTTACAAATTACAAACTAGAAACCAATAAGATCAAGATACGCTTTTTTTTTTTTTTTTTTGTGTGCAAGAAGAGAGAGAGAGAGTTGTTATAAGTTTAGGAGGTTCATGTGGCGTTAAGAAACGTTAGCCGTAATCAAGGGTTAGACCCTCAGACACACGACGGAGCCGCCAAATGATTGAGGCTAGAGAAATCCTTGGAAGAGAAGTTGAAATCACCGCTTCGAAGCCACCCCACACCTGCGCAGAGGTGCGAGAAGCACACGACTTTGCAGTAGCGGCCAGAGTTAACAACAATTGGCTCGAGCTTAAGAAAGCCCACTTCCTAAATTTCCTTTAAGTTGCTCACCTGATGTTGAAAAAATTGAATCAGAGAGAGAGAGAGAGAGAGAGATTTTAACACTGAGACACACGACAAAAATCAAAAAAGCAAAACACTTGCAATTCACATGATACCAAAAAGGAAAGAACAAAGTGATATAGGGCAAACAGAAAAAAAAAAGAAATATATATGCACCGATATTCGTACCGTCAAAATCGAATCCATCAACCGTTCGGCGAAATTGAAGAATTAAAGGGTCAATTAGTTAAAACTAACAAAGAAATTCGCAATGAAAAATCACGAACGCGGTTTCAACGATATCATCGAAGACGAAAACACCGTCACTCAAAACTCGCAATCAAATTCCGAAACACAGAAATTGGAAGATGAGTGGAGTCGCGGAATCGGGAGAGAGAGAGAGATAGATTAAAAAAAAACAAAAACGAGAGGAGGAGATAGATTCTTACCAGAGAGCAGAGCCAGATTTGAATTTTGGAGGATTAAGCGAATAGAATCAAAATCAGTTCCAGACAAACTAAAATTATGAGGCAAAGCTACGCTAACCCTAAAAGACAACTTTTTTTTTTTGGCCGGAATCAAAATTGTACCACACACTTTTTTTACGAACTAGTAAACGGCTCTGATTAGTTCTCCGCTGACGAAAACTTCTAGTCACACAACATTATTATTATTTTATCTTGCCTTTTAGACCGGACCGCATTTTACGTACTTAACCGGGCTAATCAAAATGTTTCGGGTCTAATTTAAGCTCTAATAAATGGGCCTTATTTTTGTTATTTTAACTCGTGATAGGCCTTTCAATCGGGAAATCTTTCCCCCTGAACCAGACCAATCTTAGGCACCAAATCCAACAACCGGAATCGGTTTAGGAGCAGAACAAAACAAAAAGGCTATTACAATAGCTTTATACTGTACTTACTTCTTCATTGTATCATCATCACTTTGGTACCGTATTGGAAGATACCAAAATGGAGAAAGCTCTTAAGATTTTACCAATTACACGATGTACCTTTCTTCACATCCTAAAACCGGTTTCATTATATCTACAAACCGGGAATTCCTACTCTCCCTTTTGTACCTTAACTTAATCCATAGAAGAGCTACTTTCTTCTGTCTCGTCCCCACTCAAACTAGAGGGCAATGCCACACCAGACCTACAAACATTGAGTGATTCAATAAGCCATCTTCGATATCTGTTTGGGACAAGAAATGCATTATAAATGGTTACTAACCGATTTATTAGGCCTTTTTTTTGTTCAAGAATCTCACTGTTTGATGATTTTGGCGCATGAACTTGCTGAAGATAGCCGTGTTTCACTTGTTTGGTAACCTATTAAAGAGAAAAGAACAAGAACTTGGTAGAGCCTGCAAGCTGTGTTAATACTATATTTATATGATTAGACATCAAACTCACCGGTGGTTCATCAGTCGAATGCAATTTCTCTCTATGCATTTTCATATGATTCTTCTCTCCATGATACTTTCCAACCTTCAAAAGAAGATAACACACAAAACACAACTCGTATTTCCATGAAAATGAAAGAAAGAAACATATAGACATAGACATGGATGTTTTAGACAAATCTTTACCATCACAGAAGATGGACCTCTCTCCATTGAGTCAGGGGATCGGCTTCTACTAAGAGGCAACAGCTTTGGAGACTTAGTGAGATGTCCGCTCTTGCGTCCACCATTGAATATGTTTTTGCTATAATGATGAGTTTGATTGGTCTCAACATTGCTTCCAGAAAGATTCTGGAAGTTGGCAATCCCATTGTTTCTCGAACCTTCAGCCCGACTTTTGGAGCTGATCCGACTCTTCTTCATGTTAGTTAAAGGAATTTCTCGGGGTGAACCTTTGAATGTTTCTTTCAACAATTTGTAGCCAGAGACTGGATTGGAGTAACTTAGAGAAGATGATTTCAGTCTTGGTTGCTTATCTCTTAGACCAGGCTCCATTCCAACCATCATGTTGTCATCACCATCATCATCATCCTCCGAATATGGATCTGGCGAAGGCATCTTCGATCTACGAGCTAATTCATAGCTCTATAAGGACATTAAAAGGTTAAATCATTAGAGTATAATACCTCTGAGGGAAAAAAATAAACAAAGATAGTTTGTTTAGCCAAGAACCGTGGTTGCAGCTAAGATTCTAGTTTATGATCCCCATGGACATCTCACTAATTTAAGAAGAAAGTTTTGGAAAGTTCGTTCACTCACAGAATTAGGATTAAATCTCTTCTTAGTTCCAGTAAAATATGGAGGGTGAGGCCGTCTTTGATTCCCAACATAGATTGGCTCTGACAAAACAGGTGATAGAAAAAGCAATCAAATCCGACTGGACATGGGTAAAGGCATTCACAATCTGACACACGAAGAATGATGATTTTAGCTTCTTTGAACCACTTACTCAATCCTCATAACATCATTAACCAGAAGACTTAAAATAAAGTTTGAAACATATGATCATGACTCACCTTGAACTATAACATTAGTCTGAGGCTCAAATGCTCCAGGAGGAAGAGGATCAAATTCAACCCCTAGAGGTGGACCATCCTCTCGGTATTGTCTTCCTAATTGTCTCTTTACGGCAGTGATAGCAACATTCTCAGTCTCTCCCTTCACTTTCAAGTATCCCGAAGGCTTATTGTACCCATAGCTTCTCATAGCCTGAGGATGCTGGATAACCTCATTATGTGCAGCATATCTAGAACCTTCCACATCACGCTCACGGACGCCATCTTTGCTAGAGACAAGATTCTTATGTAACGATGAGCTACGTTCAGAAGATGTACTATCTTCTTCACCATCAGCATTTCCCATGTAAAGCCTCTGGCTTTCAACTTCCCTTGGCTTCGGGTTCAAATAATCCGTCTGCTTAGTGCTACCGCACGAATCCTGTCGAAGCCCACTTCCACGATCCTGAAGAACAACGCTTGATCGATCTTGGCTCCCAATGTTCCCATCTTCTTTCACAGAGCGTTTGTCCTTTAACCTTCTATGGCAGAACCAGCCTGAAACTTGCTTCTCGGTTAATCCTACTTCCTCCGCTAGGTTAGCCTTCATTTCTTCGGATGGATACTTGTGCTCTGTAAAACCAAAACAAGAACACAAAATCAAACCTGCAAAGCATATACATGTTGGCATAAAAGAGCACATACGAATAACAAAGCCACAAATTACCATTGTAGAAATTCTCAAGCGCCATAACTTGGATAGGAGTCTTAAGCTTCCGTTTTTTGCTGTTCTCGGCAGAGGCTTTCTCGCCATCGGCGGGTACCTCGCCTGAATCTATCAGAAAACAGCACACAAAAATGATAAGAAGATATAGCGTGACTCAACCATAACAGTGATCCATGGAAATCTAGCATGATTCTAGAAAATGTTGCTGCTAATTCCGAATTTTTCCCCCTTATCTACACAAGTTTTCGCAAAAGGGATTTAATTTCAGCAATAACCACCTTCTCTGATCAGCTAAAACCACGAACACAAACTTTCAAATTTCTTAGCCTGATTATCCATACCATTAAACAAGCCGAAAAAGCTCAAAATTTATACTGCAATGGATAAATTTCACTAATTAAAACTACGAGAATGGGAGTTGCATTGTAATTCGACAGATAAACACAGAGCTCGGGATCATTGAAAACTATTCTCGCACGTAAACTCGCAAGATGAAACGCGGACAATCCGAACAATGAAATGAGAGAGAATTAAAATCAAGCACAAAAGGATCTAACCTGAGAGCATAGCTAATTTGAAATTCACAGAGATTGAATGAAACAAAACCTAATCAACCCCAAAAACAACCAGACTTTTTTTTGTCTTCTTTCAAAACTCTGATTTTCTTATTCCGAGAAGGAGAAGCAAAACTCCCTTCGCACACAAACAAAAAAGAAGTCTTCTGAACCGGACCGTTATTAAACCGAAACCTTCAAATGATTCAAACCGGCTGAATATAATTATAATTTTGGTCCTCGTTGTGGACCGGACGAGTTTTAATAAACCCGAACCGGCTAAACCTAGTTTTGGGCCTAAATTGGACAGCGAAGAATAAAGAAGAGTAGCGACGAATGTTTTTGTGACAGAACCGGCCATGGCTACAGCTTCAAGGTTTCTGCAGAAATTGCAGAGATCTCTCAAGCTTTCTCCGGCCCTTCTCCATGTCAATGGCGTAACGTTTTCCAGTAATTTGATTCAGGATACCACCGAACCGTTGAATGTATTCCGGCGAATAGGATCTCGAATCCGCCATGATTCTATTACTACCAGAAGCTTCTCTTCTCAAGGTCCTGCTCCCATCGATTACAGGTAATTTAGTCCTAATCTTCTCCATCTTACTGTATCTGAATCGTTAATTTCATCTAAATATGAACAAAACAAACGGAAAGAAAAACAGTTCGGTTTTGCAGGAGGATGAGTTTCACAGATTAGCGAACTTCACGATAAATGACCTTCTTGAGAAAATTGAGGTATTTTAAGAGCTAAAGTCTTTTTATTTCCTCTTGGGTTTTTTGGCTAGCTTTAGATTGCAAATAGCTTATATGTTGTTCTTACTTGCTTATAATGTCTTTACTGGAACTACATGATTCATTTTTCAGGATTATGGTGATAATGTCCAAATTGATGGTTTTGACATAGATTATGGGGTAAAGATTAAACCACTTTTAAGCATTTAGGTTCTTGTTCTTATTTCTCGAAATCTGTGTGCGCTTATAAGTCAGTCGATTTGTTGTTTCCAACAGAATGAAGTTCTCACCATAAAGCTTGGATCTTTAGGCACATATGTAATCAATAAGCAAACTCCAAATCGACAAATCTGGATGTCTTCACCTGTGAGGTAGATATTCTTGTTTTTTTAAAAAAAAATTCAAAGTTACTAACTTTAGGGGTCTATATCGAATTTAGCATCTGGATCATCCTGTTCTGCTGTATCTTCTGGTTTTTGCATTCGTAATATATGGAGAAACGAAAGCTTTGTGCTTTCACATTGATGTCGACTTAATGCTTCCTTTTTTTCTCAAATTGTTTTCGTGTAGTGGCCCTGCTAGATTTGACTGGGACAGGGATGCTAATGCGTGGATTTACCGGCGAACCGAAGCAAAGTTGGATAAACTCTTGGAAGAGGAGTTAGAGAAGCTATGCGGCGAACCAATACAACTCTCATAAAGGAAAAGCCATTAAACAATATTTGTGAGCGAGAGGGCTTCATTTAGAAGCTTGAAACTGATATGCCCTTCAAAGGTATATCTATGAAACATCCAGAGGAATAAACAAACAAGGCTCAAGACAAAGTTGTTTTCATTGTGAAACCCGATTGATGTTTGTGAATCTACTTTTTAACAGTAATGTCTTATAAGTGATATTGTTAAACAATGCGCATCATTTCTTCTTTGCTAAAGAGTTTAATCAGAGCTGAAGAGTTTTATATCAACATTTGTCAAAGACAAGAATCTCGCATTTGTCAAAAGTTCATAACTTATTGATTTTACACAAGAATTCGGGGAAAAAGTTGGTTGAAAAATCTGCAGGGTCTATCTCCACTCCTTGAAAAGCACCAATAAGGACAAAAGATTGACTTCTTCAGCACCTTTGTCTCCTTTTCTCGATAATTCACGTTTAGGTACCCCCAAGTCTCTCCCACTGTTAAAAATAAATTACTCTTAAAATAGGTATTGTATTATTGGAAGAATGTGGGATCTTTTTGAACTATTTATAGCGAAAAAGTTGACTCAGAGCGTGAACTGATCACTTGTGTATGTATCTGCATACAGTAGCTAAGAGAGTGTAAAGTAGTATCTACTACTTTCATGGTTTTGATTCAGATGCTCAACTGAAGACTTGTTCTGCTTTTTCTTGGAAACATCTTGAACACACATGATTAGCTAGCTGCGTTCCACATATTTACTGTTCAAGGTGGGTCTTTTCGTTGACGTTGAGGCAAACTTTTTTTTCTTTTTCTTCTTCGGACACGCTTTGAGTTTATAAGAAGACAGAATGGAAATACCAGAGGAGTAAGACAAGGTCAGTACTGGTCTGAGAAATGATACTTTCTATCTTCATCTATATGTTTTTGCTGAATGTTTGTCGATTAGATTGCTTTGTCGCAGTCAAAGACACCTTCACATTGCTCAAAGGGTCAACATTGATCAATGATAGCCGTGGAGACACTCTTGTTTCAACTGGTGAGAGATTCGAGCTCGGCTTCTTCACTCCTAACGGAAGCTCCGATGGAAGAAGGTACTTAGGCATTTGGTTTCACCGTTTACATCCACTTACTGTTGTCTGGGTTGCAAATCGTGAAGCTCCGGTTCCTGACCGTTCCGGCATTCTTACTATCTCTAGTGATGGCAATCTTGAAGTCATTGATGCAAAGGGAAAAGTGTATTGGGACACCGGTGTTGAACCTTCCTCAGTGTCTGCGGCACAGAGAACCGTAAAGATGATGGATAATGGGAATCTTGTGTTGATGAGAGATGAAGATGAAGCAAATGTGGTTTGGCAAAGTTTTGAGAATCCTACTGATACGTTTCTTCCAGGGATGAGGATGGATGAGAATATGACTTTATCATCATGGAGGAGTTGCAACGACCCATCACCTGGAAACTTCACCTTTCAGATGGATCAAGAAGAAGACAAACAGTTCATCATTTGGAAAAGATCAATGAGATACTGGAAAACTGGGATATCGGGAAAATTCATCGGATCTGACGAGATGCCTTATGCAATTTCTTACTTTCTTTCCAACTTCACTGAGACTATAACCGTTCACAACGCCTGTGTGCCTCATCTCTACACATCTTTGTATACCAATACAAGGTTTGTCATGAGGTCCTCTGGTCAAGCTCAGTACTTAAGGTTAGATGGGCAAGGATTCTGGGCACAGATTTGGGCTGATCCTATAGATCAATGCAGTGTCTACAATGCTTGTGGAAATTTCGGTAGCTGTAACAGCAAGAACGAGGACATGTGTAAGTGTTTGCCAGGTTTTAAGCCTAATTTCCTGGAGAAATGGGTCAAGGGAGAT
This sequence comes from Noccaea bulbosa, assembly GCA_900406535.1. Taxonomy (NCBI): domain Eukaryota; kingdom Viridiplantae; phylum Streptophyta; class Magnoliopsida; order Brassicales; family Brassicaceae; genus Noccaea; species Noccaea bulbosa. The sequence continues at coordinate 69,519 of OVBJ01000168.1, read as the reverse complement.
TTTTCTGGTGGATGTTCAAGAGAGTCAAGGATCTGTGGTAAAGACGGTGCTGTCTTGGGAGGCATGTTTTTGAATCTTAGTGTGGTTGAAGCAGGAAGTCCGGATTCGCATTTTGATGCACATAACGAAAAAGAATGCAGAGAAGAATGTTTGAACAATTGCCAATGCCAAGCTTACTCATTTGAAGAAGTTGATACCAAGTGCTGGATTTGGTTGGAGGACCTCAACAATCTCAAGGAAGGGTATTTAGGTAGCCGCAACATATTCATTCGTGTAGCCGTTCCCGATATAGGTAAACACTATCTAATATCTATCAATTTCGATATCATGAAAATGCTTTTATTATGCATTAAGATATAGAGATCATGAATTTCTGCAGAGTCTACAAGTAGAGATTGTGGGAGCTGTGGCACAAATATTATTCCTTATCCTTTGAGCACGGCTTCTGGATGTGGAGACAGTAACTACCTTAGTTTCAACTGCAATATGTCTACTGGTCAACTTATTTTCAAAGAGTCTAACAGTTTATACAATGTTACAAGTATCAATCCGGACACTCACAGATTCTTACTCAAAATAAAAGATGTGGTAGTAAACTGCACAAGTGAGAATCAGATGAGCAGAATCTCAGAGTTGAATCTATCTTCGCCTTTTCATCTCACGGGTCAGTGCAATGCAGACATGGTTACTGGTGGAACTGAAGTGGAGATTCGTTGGGATCCTCCGGTTGAGCCAACTTGCTCTTTATCAGTAGACTGTAAAGATTGGCCAAATTCATCTTGCAGTAAATCTGCAGACGGGAAGAAACAGTGCTTCTGCAATCATGATTTTAAGTGGGATGGCTTCAATCTAAACTGCACTCAAGGTAAAATCTATGGACAACAAAACTCATTTCAAACTTTTAGTGCAAAGATGTATATATCACTTTTCTTAATGCAAGTCTGTCTCTTGTGTAGCACGAGCTCGTGGAAGATATGGGGAAGCGAAAACACCGGTGGCTTTAATCATTGTGCTTACGTTTACAAGTGCAGCTGTTTTGGTTGTTCTGTCAAGTACTGCTTCTTATGTATATTTGCAAAGAAGAAAAGTGAGCAAGGAACTAGGAAGCATCCCTAGAGGAGTTAATTTATGTGACAGTGAGAGACATATCAAAGATTTGATTGATTCAGGAAGGTTTAATCAAGATGATACTCAAGGCATAGATGTCCCTTCTTTTGAGCTTGAGACCATTCTATTTGCAACATCCAACTTCTCAAATGCAAACAAGTTAGGCCAAGGAGGGTTTGGACCAGTATATAAGGTTTGAATCTCTTCTTCATCTTTTGATTTTATACTCTCTGTTTCATATAGACTAAAAATGTTATTGTACCTTTTATGACACAGGGCATGTTTCCTGGAGATCAAGAGATTGCAGTAAAGAGGCTATCTCGCTGCTCGGGTCAAGGACTGGAGGAATTCAAGAATGAAGTTGTTTTGATTGCCAAGCTCCAACACCGGAATCTTGTTCGACTTCTTGGTTACTGTGTTGCAGGAGAAGAAAAACTGCTACTGTATGAATACATGCCACATAAAAGCTTAGACTTCTTCATTTTTGGTAAGCAGAGATAGCCTTGTCTCTTCTTTAACAAAGTCTTTTCTTCTGTTAAAATTCTTAATGCGATGATCTGGTTCTTGCAAAGACCGAAAGCTGTGCCAGCGGTTAGATTGGAAGATGCGCTGTAATATCATTCTAGGAATCGCTCGAGGACTTCTTTATCTGCATCAAGACTCTAGACTGAGAATCATCCACAGGGATCTGAAAACGAGCAACATTCTGTTAGATGAGGAGATGAATCCCAAGATTTCTGACTTTGGCTTGGCTAGAATATTTGGAGGCAATGAAACTTCAGCCAATACTAACCGAGTTGTTGGAACTTAGTAAGTTCTTAACACTTTGATTAAGCATCCCATTCCTTTAACATTTGTGGTAAACTAAAACATTTTGCTGTCCTCTGTATTATAGTGGATACATGTCTCCAGAGTATGCTCTAGATGGTCTATTCTCATTCAAATCAGATGTCTTTAGTTTTGGCGTGGTTGTGATTGAGACTATAAGCGGGAAGAGGAACTCTGGGTTCTATGAACCGGAGAAATCCTTAAGCCTTCTTGGCTATGTGAGAGATCTGAGACTTTAAACTTGGTTATACACATTACTTGTTCTAAAAAGTTGACCAAGAAACAATTTTCTATATGTGCAGGCGTGGGATCTCTGGAAAGCTGAAAGAGGGATTGAGTTACTGGATGAGGCTTTACAAGAAACGTGTGAAACCGAAGAATTCTTCAAGTGCTTGAACATAGGACTGCTTTGTGTACAAGAAGATCCTAATGATCGTCCTGCAATGTCAAATGTTGTTTTCATGCTTGGAAGCAGCGATATAGCCACTCTTCCGAATCCGAAACAACCGGCTTTTATCCTTAGACGTTGTCCTTCATCAAGCAAAGCTTCTTCATCTACCAAACCAGACACTTGCTCTCAAAATGAGCTTACCATAACACTTGAAGATGGAAGATAATCATAGCATTTTTTCTTTTCTGTATTTATTATGAATACGGATAAGATATCAACAGAAAAAAAAAAACTGTAATAGCTAATCAACTTGAGTTCTGAAATAAAGTGATTATGCAGAAATTTTCATATTTTCATTGGAATGAGATTTTGGCTTTGGAAGAAGCCATTGAGAATCCCATTAGCTGTGACCTTATCATTTGTCTCCGGAGAGAGTCTCTACAAAGGAAACTAGATCGAAGAGTCATCTTGATCAAAGCCTTTCCATGCCTTAGCAGAAAGATCGCGAGGCTCATTTCATTTTCGCACTCTAAAAAGCCATTAATCTCCACAAATTCCAAGTGGTTCAAGAAAGATTCCACTTCACAGGTTTGAGATTCCCAGTACTGAATCTCTGAGTTTGACATATCCCACAAATCCTTATTCCATTGCTGTCAAAACATGAGCAAAATCACAGACATTTCGGTTAAATAGCCAATCAGAGAAAACTCTACAGCTTTCTTTCTCTGAAAACTACTTACCCTTCTTTCACTTGTTTGATCATTAATGATTTTGAGAAGAAGTATGTTAAGCATTGGACAGCTTTTGAACAGACATGACAGTGCTTGAACATTGTGTCTATTGAAACGTGTTTGCAATTCCAAGAATCTCATGTTCTGAAACGGTAGAAGATGAATCTTCACTAATCCCTTCTTGCTTGACAAAATCTGTCACAGCATTTAGAAGACAGTGAAGCAAAGAGATAACTAAAGAAAAAGATTTGTCAAGTGTATAATTTTACCTCTACGGATTGGTTTCCAAGTTGTAGTTTGTAAGAATGACAGAGACCTGACAAGAGAGTGAATAAGCTCTGTGTCTGAGAATTGAGATCTTGATGAAGCAAAAGCACTCCAACGAAAGCTTTTCTCAGACAAACCAACTTGTCCAAGAAATGAACACTTGTAGTGACTGCGTTTGAGTTCCAGAGGAAAGTTTTGAGATTCGGTGTGTTAATCTTCACAAAACTGTCTTCTGAGAATGAATGGAAACAGCTCACAACCTTAAGTCTCTTTAGATGATTACCAGAAACCTCTAAGCCATCAAGCTGTAAAGAATTTGTTAAAGTAAACTCTTGGAGAAGACAGCAACTGACCTTAAGTTGCTTGAGTCCGAAGCAATTTTCTAGGGCTAGTTTCTCTAGAAGAGGAAAGTTTGGATCGGTGAAGAAATCTGAGAGATAAGGTTGGTTGTTTAGAATCACAAGAGATAAAGAGAGTGAAGTGAGTTTTTGAAAACCTCCAGAGACTGATGATGAAGGTGGTAACCGAAAACCAGGACAAGTTGATTTAAGCTTCAAAGCTCTTAGATTTTGAGATGTTACAATCCAACGAGGGAAGTTGAAGTAGTCTTTGGTAGTGACTTCAATATCAAGATCTTGAACCTGGTGAGTTACAGCTAAACGAATCAAGGAATTGAGACTTGTAAAAGTGATCGGAACGCGAAAACGAAGTGATCTGAGATTGTTTGAGTCACGGTGATCACGAAGAGAAAGCACTTGGTAAATGGAGTCAGAAGAGAAAGATTGTGGTTTAGGGTTTTCGTTAATGGAGGCGAAATCAAGATCAGGCAATGAAAGAAAGAGAGATCTCCATCTTCTCGAGAGTGAGCTAGTTTTAGCTGCGGATTGTAGAGGAAGTAAGATGAGAATCTGATGAATAAGAGAGTCAGGAAGGTTGCTGATTCTGTCTTCTCCAACAAACCCATTTGCTTCCTCCACCAACTTCTTTTTCTTCTTCTTCCATTTCACAGATCTTGTCTCCATTGTTTAAAAAATGTCCTTAATCAAAGCTTTTGCCTTTTGTGTTTTACTCTAGTTTCGATATCAGGGTTTGAAACATTCAAAACAAACCCTAAAAGTAATAACGATAAGTGCGTTGAGTTTGTTTCCGCAGATATATCGCACATTCTGTTAAAGACCAAATTTAACTTCAGCGAAACATATCAATTAGAAAATTGATTATTTATACATAAAACAGAATCATCAAAGAGCCACATGTGATCTCTTGATCCTAATTTCTTGATTAAGCTAAAAACCACAAACATGACTTTAGAAACTACAAATGGCGATGGTGTTGGCACTCAAGAGGAGTAACAGGAAACCTAGTCGCATCAAAGCAATAATCATAAATCATATGATTAGCTCGAACCCAAATAAGCTGATGATTCTGATGAAGGCTCAGCTCAGACACAGTTGGCTCATCCCACCAGAATCTCTGATCTCCATTACATTTACTTAGATCAGCTGTTGTCGGAACCTCACAAGCATCAATCTGAAAGCCTCTGTAAGAAGCAACGAAAGGAGCGTGACTCCAATCGGTTTTCACAAGACCTCCTTGTGTTGCCCAATCATCTGCGTTCCAAATCGAACTGTAAACTCCCATTGCTTGATCTTTAGCAAATGGGATACCTTTATCTTCAAGATTCTTGTGGACACGGATTGGAGTCTCATCTACCATGAATCTGTAATCACAACAACAGCGAAAAAATCATTAAAAATGGGTCCAGAGTCTCATTATTGCGCAGAAAGTCAGAGACTTTTGTATTAATAAAACTTACACAACGCTGCGTTTACTCCAGAGGATAGAGTAAGTGTGAAACTCAGTGGTGGGGTCGAACCAAAGGTTGAGTCTTTGCTCTCTGTTTCCAACTCCATTCACATAAACATTTGTCTGGACTATGTAAGGCTCACCGGTTTTGTTCCCTAAGAACTCAAAATCGAATTCGTTGTGGTTCGAACCTTCGGAAGACATCTGTAAGCAAAGAAAATAAACTTTTTTATAAGATTTCAAGATTTGAGACATAATGATAATCAATCCGAGATCAAAAACAGAGCAATAGAGGTTTTGTTACATACGTAGAAAGCAGTGACGGTTCCTGCTGAGTCACCCTCTACGAGCTTAATCTGGATAGCGACTTTACCGAACAAGTATTTGCTTCTCGATTCAAACCCAGCTCCTGAGAACAATCAATAAAAAAAACATCAGCATTCAGAAACACCAGAAGAAACAGAGCATACAAAACAGAGAGAGGGAGAGAGGGGTTTGTTTCTATATGTACCAGAGAATTTGTCAAGCTTGAGTTTTGTGACTTGTCCGTCGTTGACACAATGATCCATGGCCCAGCTTGAGCGGTAAAGTTCCTCGAACTTAGCTGCTGGAAGAGCTTCACCACAAGAAATCACCCACACCATCATCATCATACACAAGAACCAACCCATACCCACCATCTTTTTCTCTCTTAGTGTTTCTCTCGCTTTCACTCAACTACACTCTACAGGCTCACACACTTGACTCAGTGGAGGAGACAAAAGAGAGAGGAGGGGTTTATAAAGGCGGGAGGTATGAGCTGGCATACAATGGAGAGAGATGCCACGTTGGATTCGACGTGTGATTCAGGACATTATTAAGTGGACAAAAAAAACCCATCTTCGTAAGGATGAAAAAATTAATTCACTCAAAACAACTAGAGAGAGAGAGAGAGAGAGAAGAGAGAGAGTTGGGAAATGTAGCCGTTACTGTGAGGGCATCACTCAGTGGGGCTCCACTTTTGTACTGCACAGAGGACAAGAATTTATACTTCTCTGTCTAAAGAAAAAACTTATCTTTGAGTAGAAAAAAAAAAAAAAAAAAACAGAGACTTTATTGCTTTTAGAGAGATAAGTGAATATAATTGATTCTGCTGGGTGTAATAATTCATGAAGAAAGAGGACCATTTTACAGCTAAGATGTTTTCATTGCATTCGATTGGATCCAGCTGTACATTTGGCTCTTTTGGCTCAGAAGCTCAAAATTTAAAATCTTTTCTTGCATCAAAGAAAGATATTTTGATTGGAAGATGAGTCTTCTCTCTCCTCCCTTTTTGGGGGAATTCAATTTTTTGTTTTCGTGTTGCAGACATGGATTAGATATGCCAGAGATGTGACGTCATTTTTTGAAAGATAAAATATCTTTACCTTGCTTTGGTAATTTAAAACATTGTCAACTTGTGTGAGTGGGTGTAAATGCAATACACCATTTTTATGCATGTATGTTGTGTTTTTTGTCGCCATTAGAGACAGCGAAAACGACGCCGTTTGTGGACTCCATGGAGAAATTTGAAAATCACGGGCGTTTCTTGAATCAAGACAAAACGAGAGATCGTGACGCATACTGAATCCCTTGTTTAATACACAAAACCGATTAGGTTAGGTTGAAACTTGAAGCCATGTTTTTATAAATCAAATTTATCAGATTCAATGTTATCTCTCCAACAAATGTGTTGTTTTTGTTCTGTTCGTGTGGTGTGAAGTGTGAACATAACCGAGCAGCAAGTGGCTTTACTTTTATCACGCGTGCGTGCGTGCACCGAGAGGCGAGTGGCTCGTTTCTTTGAGCCAACGGCTCTTACCTCAGAGTCAGACTCATGCTTTTTAACTGTGTCAGTAAATTTTGTATAGTTTACTACTTTTTATCATCATCATCACCAATGGTACTATGCTCCATCATCTTCATCATGACCTTCCTCTGTCAGTTAGACAGTAGCTCATGATGAGATGACGCAAAATCACAGAGTAAAGGCCTCTTCATTACACTTTCTCTTTTCACTCTTCATTAGACTCGGCTTAAAATTAACAAAAGGAGCACAGTGAGAAATTAATAAACAACAATTTAGTTAATTAAAGCCACTCTTTAGGATTGATACAAGCATCTAATAGCTTCCATTCCTCGCTTCCTTCTTCAGGTTTCTGCAAACAAGAGAGAAAAGAAACACCACAAAATAAACTCAGTTTCCTCACTGAGATAAAATGAATCAAGATTTAGTAATAATATTCTTGAAGTGTATAAACAACTTTACATGGTCATATTCCCATCTTGCGGATAACGGAAGAGAGACAAGAATACTCTCTATACGCCCTCCTGTCTTTAGACCAAATGTTGTTCCACGATCATACACCTTTATTTTCAACAAAACATTAGTAGACTAGGAGGTCTCATAATCTAAGAGATGTATGTAAAAACAAAACAAGAAAAGAATAAAAGGTAACAGTGTCTAATATTTACCAAGTTGAATTCAACATATCGCCCTCTTCGCAACTGTTGCCATGCCTTGTGTTGCTCGGTAAATGGCGTGTCTTTACGTTTCTCTATTATAGGTATATAAGCTGGTATAACTGAGCTTGCACATTCTGCAAAAAAAAATTCACCTCAGAATGCAAATGAACCCATCTAGAAACTTTCTAAAAATAAAAATGACACTCAGAAGCTTTATTGGCCATTACCAGTGGCAAATGAGAGAAGCATCTCCTGATCATAGTCATTCAAATCATCAAAAAATATCCCTCCAAGCCCTCGCCTCTCGTCACGGTGCTGCAGGCAAACCGTTTAAATTTTAGGGTTCTCAAACCATCAGCGACAACTTTGATTCTCAAATCTACCTCTACACATGACTCTAAAACTAATCGGAATGACGTTAACAGAACAAGCTAAGATCTTCACAAAACAAAACAATCGGAATGACGTTACACTACTTGCATACCTTGATGTAAAAGTAGTCATCACACCATTTCTTGAACCGAGGGTAAAAGGACGGATCGAATTTGTCACAGGCTTGTTTTTGGACCTACCAAAAGACAAATGGTTGTAATTGTATGAGCAACTCCATAATCACAAACCTGTATAAACTTTCACAACAAGGGATAAGGTTTCAGTACCGAATGGAAGTGCTTGACATCCTCTTCGAAGATGTAGGCAGGTGTGAAATCAGTCCCACCACCGAACCACCATTGTCTCGGAGCTCCAGGAACATCTACGCGCCGAAATTGGGCAATTATAAATGCATCAAGCTTTGTGCCAAAACAATAAAGATTACAACTTTACAATCCTAAAGAGAATTTGGCGTTTACCCTTTGGAGCATCAGTCTCGAAATAGCGATAATTGAAATGCAGAGTCGGACCAAAAGGGTTTTTAGGATGCAAAACCTGGAATTGGACATGAATGTGCGATCAAGTTCAATCGGAAAGGCTAAAAGAGCAATTCAGTGGCAATGACGACCAATATAAGAGAGAGGGAGAAGGTACCGAGCTAATTCCGGCGGCGAAGAACGGAACTGGGCCGGGTTTTTGCTCAGACGAGGCGGCTTTGGCAGCTCTGTAAGCTTCGGGAGGCATAACACCATAAACCACAGAGACATTAACTCCAGCTTTCTCCCATACATTTCCGTCCTGCAAGACACGGCTGATTCCGCCGCCTCCGCCGGGCCGAGACCAAACATCTTCCTTGAATTTGGGACCTCCTTCGACTGCTTCAATGGCTTCACAGACATTATCCTGAGCAGCTCTTATCATTGTCTCGAAACGAGCTCTAACCGAAGATGAAGAAGAAGAAGAAGATTGGGAATCACCACCATCAGAGTCTCTAAGGAAAGTGAATGGTCTTTCGGTTTCGGGAACTTCCTTCTCAATAGAGACTGAACATCGCAAGTCCAAATCGGATCTCTTTCCGCGAAGAGGAAAGTGGAGAGTGAAGACATTCGGAGAAAGATGAAAACGATGAGAGGAGAAGAGATTCAATGTAGAAGGAGAAAAGAAAAAAGTCGACGAGTGAGATGCCATTTTCGGCGATCGAATCCACGTTTTCGCCGTCGCTGAAGATATGAAATGATAAGGAATGAATCTTCAAGCTGTCTTTTGACCAAATCCGGTTATGTTAAACCAAAACACACCTCATTCAAAATCCGGTTTAGTTCCCTCTCCCATAATGTACCTTCTTTATTTATCAAACTCTTGTATAAAAACAAACGTTTATCTTGTTCCTTACAACACAAGACAAACCATCGAATCTGTTTCTACTTGGAGAGTAAGCGAATGAGAGAAGAAGAGTCAAAGACAGGAGGACTACAAGTGAAGTGTTGACAAACAAGAGCCACCACTTTCTCTGAGTTTCTGTTTCTCTTTGCCATCTCTGCTATGTTACTGTTATGCTCTTCCCAAAACTCCATCTCATCAGAGCTTGAAGGATCTATGTGAATCACCTGCCAAGCCAAAAAAAACCTCACAAAATCACAAATTTTGTTGCTCCTTGATCTGAATACTCGGATCAATTTAGAGATCCTTACCGTTTTATTGGGATCATACACTGAATGAGCTGCAGAGAGCATGTCATTGATCTCTACAGAAGACTTAGGACCAACTAATACAACTTGTTTCCTTGACGGCACAGAGATCATATCCGCGGCACAGCACATTAGCGGCACTGCCACCGCCATTTCTCTTAACCTCAACTCAAAGACTGCCTGCAAAAACAAGACACAGTGTCTTTAAGTTAAATAGCCTCAATGCCTAATAATGGATAGTAAATAGAGTTAGTTGTTTGTTTGTATACCAGGAGACGCTGTGCGGTGTTTAGGTAGGAGTTAGCTTTTTCTCCGGCGACTATGGAAGCTAATCTCACAAGGTTAATAGCAGAAACAGAGTTTCCTGAAGGCTCTGCACCATCATGATCTTCTTTTACACGGAGAAGAACAGACGGGTCATGGCCTTGAGTATTGAAGTAAGCTCCTCCTTCTCGGTCAAGATACAACTCATCCTGATACATCTTTCAAGTTTTAGCCAAAATCGAAGGCTTTTCAAGAAATCAAGCTAGTAACAAAGATCTCACTTGCCTGTATTTCTTGAAGCTCAATCGCCCATTTAAGCCAGTCGATCCCACCTCCATTCTCGTAGAGATCAAGCAAACCAGTGATTAAGAAAGCATAATCGTCTAAAAAGGCAGGAGCTTTCGATGGTCCCTTTCTGTAACTGTGTTGTAACCTGTGTGATTGCTCATCATAGAGATTCCCTCTTATAAACAAAGCTGCTTTCTCTGCAACATCTATGTAATCCTCTGGCTGTAATTGAGAAAGAATTTCAATAAGAAACATCACACGGTAAAAGAAGACATCGATGAAGTGGGTGTGTAGTGTTCATTACCTGACTATTCACAACAGGGAAACAGTATTTGGTGCTTTCAGGCTCAGCCCTGAGAATCTTGGAAGCTCTTGCGAAAGACGAGATAACAAGACCGTTCCAGGACACGATTATCTACGAGAAAAAATCTTAAAACAGTTAACAAAGCTGAAGAAACAGTGCAAGAAGACAACCGAATATCAAGAAGGCTTCACCTTATCATCTAAATGTGGCTTAGGTCGCTTCAGCCTGACATCAAAAAGCTTTCTTCGGCATTCACCCAAAATCTCCTGATACTTCTCAATGGGGAGGCCAAACTTCGATGCCATGGCAGACAGCTCATTCCTTTCGATCAGCACGTTCTTTTCAGCGAATTCGTTGTGCGGATCACTCTTGCTCGAAAGATCACAGTTACCTGATTTCTTAACATAATAATGCTCCTTGAAAAGATCCGCATTCTCCCCAAGAACTTCATCAATCTTGAAATAAAACACACAAAAAAAATGTCAGGTATACAGAGGGAAACACTGTGCAACTGATGAATATATGTCAGAGAAAAGAACCTCATCGCTGGTCCATATATAGAAAGCTCCTTCTTTCTTTCTCTTTGCACCTTCGAACTCAAAGCTATCGGCATCTTCAGCCGAGAATATTCCACCTTCAGGTGCAATCATGTCTCTTCTCAGATAATCAAGAATGTCTCTTGCCACATAAGAATACATAACATCCTTGGTAATTGTAAACCCATCCAGGTAAACGTTAGCTAGTTGCCCTTGATCATATAGCATTTTCTCAAAATGTGGAACTGCACCAGAAAAATTAGCAAAACCCATCAGTTTCATCATACACATTTCATGCGATGGATACTGAAGAACACTATTTGAAGTCTCACCGTGCCAGCATTCATCAACGCTGTATCTATGGAACCCGCCTCCAACATGATCATGCATCCCTCCATTTGCCATGCCTTGCAAGCTGAATAGAACCATGCTTTGGACTTCATCAGCCTCGCTCGTTTTCCCAGATTCCTTCAACTTTTTGAAATGATAAAGCATCAGCTGGATCTCGACAGGCCTTGGGAACTTTGGTGCAGATCCAAACCCACCATACTCCGAATCATAGCTCCGAGAAAGCTTAACACAACAAACACTCAATGTTAGAAGGCCTGTTCAGGTTGATGTATCAGTAGTTGCACATACTTTTCTAAGAGTGCACTAGAGTCGTATCATACCTGTTTTGCACATATACTCACAGCCGCCCGAGAAGTCCCATCTGACAACTTATCAGATCCTGCACTTGCAGATAAAGCTTTGGACAGTTCTTCAATAGCATACTTACCACTCTTCAAAAGAGTGTCTCTCTTACTGTCCCACGCATCTTTCACCTTCCTGAACCAAACCCAAAGAAAACATGGAGAAGTTAATAATCGAGTACATTTCTCTACATGAAAACAAAACCAATTTCACCATCTTGATACGAGAATGCTAGTGTAGAAGACAACAAGAGAGAATGGTGTTTTCCTTACTTAAGGAGAGTCTTGAATCCTGGTCGTCCATAATTGTCATCTGGAGGAAAGTAGGTTCCACCCATCAATGGCTTTAAATCAGGTGAAAGGAAGACCGACAGTGGCCACCCTCCTCCACCGTACAGAGCCTGGACGAACGACATATAAACCTAAAAGTCCCAGTAAGAAGATTCACAAGTCAAGTCATCATCCATATTTCAAGAAACTGATACAGCTTGAAGTAATCCAATACAAATCTACGACGGTTTTGCATTTCTCACTGGAGTTTCCCCAACAGACAAATATTCTCTAACAAAGTAACAAAAGTTATTTATTACGACATAAATCCAAATGGAAAAGATACCTCTGAAACTAAGCATTCAGAGAAATGAATGAAAATTAGATAAAACATTCTTATGGCATGAAGACCGTAGTTTACCTTGTCGACATCAGGCCGCTCTTCTCGATCTACCTGTGGCACAGACATGTTAAACATGAAGTTGGCAAAGTGTGTTTTGTTTCAAGAGCTACCACTACCAGCTCAAAGATTGTGCTTCAAAACCGCATTACATAATTCACAGTCGGAAGAGATTTTTCCGCGTTAAACTCTAACCTTGATACTAACGAACGAATCTTTCAAGAGTTTTGCCACTTCTTCATCTTCAAACGACTCCACTTCCATCACATGACACCTGAAAAAAGAGTAAACGTGGTTCTAAATATACATTCCAAAAACAGAAAATAACAAAATTCTTGCTCTGTTACTCTACTCCTAGCATCCCGAACTAGAACATGAGTTCTTAGACTCCAAGTTTTCTCCATTTCGTTTTACAAATCCATAAATTCTTCATTAGGCTTACATCTATGAGGAAAGAACAGTGATTATACTAACAAATCCAAAGTCATTTTAATATGTCATTCATTTTCTCTTACTCCTTCAATTTTTCAAACTCACAATCATGGAAATAATCGAAGTCTCACCAGTGACAGGTACTGTATCCAACTTCGAGATTCCATATAAGAGGTTTTGAGAACAAAAGGAAGCCAAATTAGTGTCTAATTAAGCACATCTACTCCAGCAACAATTAAAACGATTAAAAGAGAGGGTAAAGTGAAACAACTTGATAAGAAGATGGGCACGTCTCTCTTCCTCGCTTCTTCAAAAGCTTCTTCTCCCCATGGATACCAATCAACCTTTTTCACATGAATCATGAAATCAATTCAAATTCGAATAACCATCAACCATCAACCAAGAAACATGAGAGTGAAAAGTTCGACGCGCTTTTGAGCTAAGAACTCTATACACACAATCTAAATCAATTATGTCTTAACTTATAGCAACAAAGCTCCCTAACTGAAACTGAAGATGCCCAAATTGAAACATAGAGAGATCAAGGGATCAAATTTAATCACCGGATTATGCGCGTGTTGAAGAAGATAAGGACTATGTTCCGCGGCTAAACGGTTAGTATATTTCGGAGATGTTGACGAGGACGAAGACGAGGGCTCTTTCGCCATGGCCAAAACCTTGCCTGAGGAAATGGGTCTCGAGAGAATCGACGATAAAGGGAAAGGAAACGAAGGATTAAGTGTACGGACGAGATTTCTTCTTCTGGGTATTGAAGACAGAGACGCGATGCTGCGAGAAGCAAACCGGTGGAGAATTGAGGAGGACAACAAGTGAAGACTTTTCATTGATGATTGCTAATAGAATGAAAAACGACAGCGTTTTCTGGGTTTGGTGAGATTGGCTAAACGTAGTCAGGTCGAGAGGATTCGCCGCCATGCGAGCGGGAGAGCTTCAGACACATCTTTCTCTTGTTGGATGTGTTCAGTATGTGACACGCGTTGATAAGACAAGAAGATTGATATCACGGTAAAAAAGCTCACTTTGCTTTCTCTCTTCAACAGCTTTGACGCCTACATGAAGTTGTGTTTTTTTCACGATTTACAAACCGATTAATATCATCATCAAAGTGGAGTTGGTAAACCAGTTTTTTTTTTTTCTCTCTCTCTCGTCACTAAATTGATAGTGGAATAGTGTCTTCTTTTGTTTGTTCTTTGTTTTGTTGTGTATCTTTTTGGTTGTAGCAACAAAGAGATGCATGATTTAGACTCGAAAATTTGGATTTAGTGAAGGAAGGGTTCCACTTATCTTCTAAATGTTGGTTTCTCGTATTTTCAAATCTGAAACTCGTTTAAGACTTTAAGCTTTCTCAGGAAGAAGAATTCTCTCTCGTCGACTTGTTTGCCAAAGATCTATGCATGTTCTCTTGTAGATTTTTGATTGTTAATTCTAACAATGAAAATATGGTCATCTTATCCTTATTTGGATGATTTGTTTTTGTATGCTATACTAGTCTTAGGCAAATTGGCTTTGGATTATATTTTGTTTCTTTAAAATGACAAATCACAGTTAGGTTATTTCAATTCTTACATTTTTTACCGTTTCAAAATGTTAACTGTATAAAACTAGATGGTACGATTTTTTTTTTACCGCCAATGGCTTTGTTTTACTTTTATGTCATCATCTTTTGTCTTGTGTTTCTCAGTTGGTTAGTGACATACAACAATAGTTGGTATTCGAATCTTTACCGATCTCAATCACCATTTTGTCACCGTTTTCAGAAGTAACCCTAGTGAGTAAATTGCTAGTTTTCAAATCTGAAAGCATGTGTGAAATGGGTAATAAATTGATTAGATCCAGGAATCATATCACCCAGAGCACACATGTGATTGATCAGTGGTGTAATTATAATAAAGGCAACTAACTAAATCAGTGAGCCTATATCTACAGTCTCACATGGGTGCAAGCTCAACTTTATTAATGCTCTCACATGGTCTTTGTCTCCCTCTTTTCTCCTCTTGTCTTGTCACACTCTTGTCTTTCTTTCCCACTCACATTCCTTTATATATGTCATCTAAAGCTCCATTCTTTCGATTTACATCGCTCATTTCGAATCAAATCTCACACCTTTTTTCGTTCATCTCTCTCTCTGTTTCTCTCTGTTCTGATGTATCTCCGATTGCCATCTAAGGTTCTTGAGCGTATCCTCTTCTTCATCGATTCCAACGATGACCGGAACTCTGTTTCTCTGGTCTGCAAGTCATGGTTCGAGACAGAGCGGCTGACAAGGAAACGTGTCTTCGTCGGGAACTGTTACGCGGTTACTCCCGCGGCGGTTGTACGGCGGTTCCCGAAGATGAGATCTCTGACTTTGAAAGGGAAGCCACACTTCGCCGATTACAATCTGGTTCCTGACGGTTGGGGTGGTTACGCTTGGCCGTGGATCAAAGCCTTGGCGGCGAAAAGCCCTTTGCTTGAAGAGATCAGGTTGAAGAGAATGGTGGTGACTGATGAGTGCTTGGAGATGATCGCTGCTTCGTTCAAGAATTTCAAATCCCTTGTCTTGACTTCTTGTGAAGGTTTCTCTACTGATGGTATCGCCGCCATTGCATCTACTTGCAGGTTCGGTTTCAAAAATGATTGTTCTGTTTTTTTTTTTCTAAACTAAAACTAAAGTAATCTCATAGTAATAACTTTAGCTTTTGTCTGATTTTCACCAAACAGAAGCCTTAGAGAGCTGGAATTACGAGAGTGCATAGTTGAAGATCTAGGAGGAGACTGGCTTAGCTATTTCCCGGAATCTTCAACTTCTCTCGTCTCTCTTGACTTCTCTTGCTTAGAATCAGAGGTTAAATTCTCTGACTTGGAGCGTCTGGTGAGTAGATGTCGAAACCTGAAGTCGCTGAAGCTGAATCAAGCTGTGACTCTAGACGGACTCGAGAGCTTGCTTCGTCGAGCTCCGCAGCTCACTGAGCTCGGCACAGGTTCTTTCTCAGACGAGTTGTCACCAGAAGC
This sequence comes from Noccaea bulbosa, assembly GCA_900406535.1. Taxonomy (NCBI): domain Eukaryota; kingdom Viridiplantae; phylum Streptophyta; class Magnoliopsida; order Brassicales; family Brassicaceae; genus Noccaea; species Noccaea bulbosa. The sequence continues at coordinate 53,647 of OVBJ01000168.1, read as the reverse complement.
GTTATCAAAGCTATCAAAAGCATTTGCAGAGTGTAAGCAACTTAAGAGCTTATCTGGTCTTTGGGATGTCCTCCCTGAGTATCTTCCTGCTCTTTACTCTGTTTGTCCTGGTCTTACCTCGTTGAACTTGAGCTACGCTACTGTTCGAATGACTGATCTTGTCGATCTTCTTCGACGGTGCAAGAAGTTGCAGAAGCTATGGGTAAGCATAATGCATTTGATCCTCTCGCTTTCAAGACTCTATTATGTTGGTTCTCGCTAACTAACTGAGATTTTTTTTTGTCTAGGTAATGGACTTGATAGAGGACAAAGGTCTTCAAGCTGTTGCTACGTGTTGTAAGGAACTGCGAGAGCTGAGGGTGTTTCCATCTGAGCCTGATCTCGAAGCAACAAACGTAGCTCTGACGGAACAAGGCCTGGTCTTTGTCTCTGAAGGCTGTCCAAAGCTTGAATCCGTTCTCTACTTCTGTGTCCAGTTCACAAACGCAGCTTTGATTACCATAGCAAGAAACCGTCCGAACATCAAGCGTTTCCGTCTCTGTGTGATAGAGCCATTTGCTCCTGATTACAAAACACAAGAGCCTCTCGATCAAGGATTCAAAGCCATAGCTATGGGATGCAAGGATCTTCAACGGCTCTCCGTCTCTGGTCTCCTCACTGACAAGGCCTTTGAATACATTGGGAAACATGCCAAGAAGCTTGGAATGCTATCAATAGCATTCGCTGGGGACAGCGATCTGATGCTTCATCATCTGTTGTCTGGCTGCAAGAGTTTAAGGAAGCTTGAGATAAGAGATTGCCCTTTTGGTGACACTGCGCTACTGGAGAACGCTTGGAAACTGGAAACCATGCGATCCCTTTGGATGTCGTCTTGCTTTGTAAGCTTTGGTGCTTGCAAGCTTCTGAGTCAGAAAATGCCAAGGCTCAATGTCGAAGTCATTGATGAAATTTATCCTCCGGAGACAAGACCTGAGAGCTCTCCAGTTGAGAGGATATACATATACAGAACCCTCGCAGGACCAAGATTGGATATGCCTGAATTTGTGTGGACAATACACAAGAATCCTGAGATCGGAGTTTCACATCTAGCCATAAAGTAAGCTTGCTGCTTCAGTCATTTTTTTTTTTCCTTGTCAATTGAGTTATATTGCAGACAATGTTGTGGGGGATTCACCTTCCATATATTCTCTCTCTGTTCTCTTTCATATTGTTTTCACAAAGTTGTTAGAATAATCAGTGATAGATGCATTTCATAAGCTTGTACTCTGTTGAGCAAAACATTGTGTTTTTGTACTAAAGTTTGAAATAAAAGTTCTCACTTTATGAGTTTTTGTAAAGAAACAGCTAAAATCAGGAGACAAAAAGTAAGCAAACACAATGTGCTGATACAAGTGTTACCTCAAACCAACATAATAAGCAAATTACGAACCAGTAGCAATATTTTTGGCAAGAACTAAATCAGTATCTGAATAAACAGCAAGAATTATATTCATCAGTTTTGTAAAGAAACGGCCAAAATCATGAGATAAACAGTAAACAAACACAATGTGCTCTGATACAAGTGTTACCTCAAGCAAACACAATAAGCAAAATACTAACCAGTAGTAATCTATCTATGGCAAGAACTAGATCAGTATCTGAAATGAAAGCAAGGTTTTCTTGATCTTCACTCTATCTTCATGCGGTACTGCTTCCTCCAGCGTTACCTGCAGATTTCTTGATCTGCTCAAGAAGATGCTCTATTCTGTATTTCATTACAGGCTGACCATGTCGAGTCTTCCTCATCATTTTCCCCTTTGCTAGTTTCCTCCTGGCTTCAGCCTCTTCTTTCGCTTCCTTCTTCGCCTGAATTGCCGCCTCTCTCTCCCTCCTTGCTTTCTCCATCTCTTCTCGTGTCTGCTTGTACACCTCCTCTACACCGATTCTCTTGTTAGATTTAACCTTCTGCTTATCATCACCATCATCATCATCATCATCTACCTTACTGCTACTCTCTCCAGTCTCATACTTATTAGGAAAGTTCTGCTGCTTCATCGACTTCCTAAACTTGCTCACATACTTGGCATTCTTGTAGAACTCTTTTTGCTTTTCTAAATAGAGAGAAGCAAGAGGGAAAAGTTAGAGATCATCTCGAAAGAAATCTCATTCAATCTCACTTCAACTTCAAGCCTAGTCTGATTCACATACGGAACACGCAATAGCTCACTTCTGATGCTTAACACCAAAAACATAGTCAAAGACTAACTACTTTCTTCAAATCATCCTTCATATACGCCACAGAGACACAGATAAAGCTTGAGACAAACCCAGTTATATAGTCTATCAAAATTCCAAGCCGAGAACCAATACTATTATCATCCTAACGCTAATGTTCCTTGGGCTAATCAGAGTAATAGCCAAAAAAGGTGATCTTTTGAAATTGGAGAGGAGTCTTAACTCTTACTGATCAAAGCAGGGTTATAGTGACTGTTCTGCGATTTCATGTTAGCAAAAGTTTGGAGAGAAAGACCACCGCCTCCCAATCTCTTCATGTTCTTTCTCCTCTTCATCTCCGACGACTTGAAGCTATTCGGCGTATCAGTCTCTTGTTCGTTTCTTTGATAAAAATTCTTCATTGTCGCGTGATTCTTCAAGCTATGAAACTCCACAATCCGATTTTCCGCGGGATTTGAACAGCAGATCGAGTTACCAGAAAGGGGGAAGAAATAACGAACCCTAATTGTAATCGGCGGCGACTCTGAAGTTTGGATTTTGGAACTAGGAAGGGATAATGGGAATCGCCTACCTTATTAAAATTATCACGATGCCCTTACAGATTTATCGTTTTTTAGAGAGATCCCATAGAAACTTATAACTACAAAAAGCACCACAATAATTTTGATTTTGAGTTTAATGATACCACTGCAGATCAAAATTGGTCGTATTGGGGCTGTCCCGATGAACAATCCCATGCTCTTTGGTAAACACAATGTCACAATCTATCAACACATTAAATAAATAAAAAATTCTGAAAAATTGTAATTTAAAGGATTTGTTCTAAATTTCTGATAATGTAATCACCACTGTATGATATAATCCAAGTTTAAATCGGATAGTAATAGTATGCATACGTGAGTTGTGTTGACCTCAAAAAGATACTCTTGACTACAAAATCTAATGAGATAATGCATTTGAAGACTGCCATATATACAGTCGTTACCACACCACTTCATAAGTTTTGACTTATGAGAAAATAAAGGATTTTAAGTAGAATCATTGCTAGAGAAAGAAAGAATCATTCGCGTGATTTTGTTCCTATATATCGAAATCTAAATCAACAAAAAACATTGCTAGATTATGGTTGTTTTATAAAGAGTGAAAACAAACCTAATTTCAAGAACATAGAAGTTCTTAATTACGCCGCCACATCATCATCAAAAGGTTGCACTGCAACCACGAGACTGACAAGGGCCATTTGCATTACACATTGTCACATCATCGAAAAAGGTAACAACAACAACAAAAATTAGGAGTGGAGACGATGAAGGAGACATCAAAGTGGTGGTGGATTAAAAGTCACAACAACAACACATCAAATTCCTCTCCGTGGCTCAACTCTACTCTCTCTGGTAACTAAAAAAAAAAATTATATTTCTAAGTTTTTCAAATTGTTGGTTTGCTCTGTAATTTATGTAGTGAATAATTTTGCGTCTTGTAAAACATGCTCTCACAGAACTTGATACAAAGACGAAGGAAATGCTGAGAGTGATCGACGAGGTTGATGATGAAGCAGATTCCTTGGTGAAACGAGCAAAGATTTATTACGAGAAAAAGCCAAAACTCATAGCCATGGTTGAAGATTTATACCGTTCTCATCGCTCCTTGGCACAGAGGCATGATCTCTTAATTAAAGCATCATCTTCACTGGATCCGGAAGAAACAGAGTCTGAAGTGGATCATGGTGAAGGAGACCAAATTGTTGGATTCGGCGATGCTGGTGAGACGATGAAGGAAGAGTTAGAGAGATTGAGACAAGAAAACAGAGTTTACAAGGAGATGATAATGAGAGAGAAGAAGAGTGAAGTGGCTTGGTCGTTTACAAATTCAATAATTAGGATTTGCTTTCGTGTGCTTTTTGCTTCCATTTCAGTTGGGACTTATTTTCGTTTCTCCCTTTGCGTTTTTGTTTACTATTTCCTCAGAATTCTATAGAAGGTTTGGTCCTTTTTTTTTGTATTACTATTTTTTGTCATATGATTTTTTACGAATAAACGTAAGAACTCATACAAAGCCGGTGATGAAGCGATTACAACTCTGTTTACAAGGAAATGATGACAGAGAGAGAGAGAAAGATGATATAGTGCAGATGAGTTTGATATGATGCTTAAATATGATAACTGATCAAGAAATGTATATGTGCCTAAGGTAGAGACAAAAAATAGGGACCTGTACCCGCAAGGACTTGGCCGAGCCAGAGTAACGATCCTCTACAGCACCGGAAGCATCAGGTTTTGTTGTGTTTACTTGCAATTTAAGTGTAATAATCTCTTGTTTTGTACTCTTATTTCAGAGACTTGCCTGATCTTTTAGTTGAGTACAACATCGTAAAACTTGACCCTTGTGTAAAGCTGAGCAAAAGTGAAATCTGGATTATTTCTGGTACACAAATGAATCTATGTATTACCAGGCCATTTGATTTATCAGTTCCTGTTCTTGTTGCTGTTAAAACGGTGGTGACAAGAGCACAACCTCAGAATCAGGTGAAATATTTTTCTTGTTCTTCTTCTTTTATTTCCATTATTGTTGCTCCTTTGAGTTCTGTACTGACTTGCAGGGAAATGGTAAGAACTAAGAGGACCATTCTGATACGAATGTTTCTAAGCCATTGATCGTTTAGAAGCTACGGAAGGTATACATTTGGTTTAATCTCGATTTCTAATTATTTCCGATGTGTTAAAAATGCAATTTGCAAGATACACATTTTTAACCAATCGGAAAATTCGTTGGTACACATTCGGTACACATCTTTCCTTGAGTTTCAGATACTCTTGCGATGTTCTATTGAAACAAAACAATTATTCAATATTAATAAGATTGCAATTGGAGTTAGTACATAAAACCAATTTGACTTAAAAGGGAAAACATTACCTCCCATTTCAATTCGACGATCTACACAGACGCTACACCTATCACCTATCGATTTGTTTTTCAATCTTCTGGAATGTAAAGCGGATATCTCCGGATGTATTCGTAAAGTGTTCCACAGAGGGGTAGTGTGAAAAACCACCATATGCAGTTGCTGAGGTGAGAAACAATTCCAATCCAACAGCTTTAGTTGCTGTTCAATCCCAGAATAAAAGCACAGGGGCTAACATGAGCTAGCAATTTTTTTAATATGCTCTTTGCTAGGGGCTAACAGAAGAGTTTCTAAATGCTCTTAGAAGAGTATTATGCTCTTTGTAATTCAATCAACTTTTATTAATAAAGCATTTAGAAGAGCATTTAGAAACTGCTAGTGCTAATACTCTAAAATGCTCTTTCCCTGCGTGCTTTGAATTAGAGCATTTCCAAAGCATTGAGGCTTTAAAATATTAAAAAATCTTAAAATAATTATATTTCATTTATTTATTATAATAAAAATCGGAATTATATTTATTTTGTAACTTATTTTTTATCATTAATGTATTATTTATAAAATAATAATTTAATAACATAAAAATTTAATAAGTATACTTTAAACAAGTCTGCTCGGAAGCTAGACACACGATTACAAAAGATTGATGGAGACAATTATCCTGAGGTAATTTTTAACATGGATTAACATATGTTCTCTCTCTGGCTACTCTTAGTGTACATTTGATACATACAAACTTGTTTTTTTTCTACTAGAACCAGCAGAGTGTAGGGTTCTAAACTTGTGGAAAATTTTGAGCAGGGTTGCTGATTTCGGAATTGCCAGAGTGCTGCAGATTGAATCTGGCGTCATGAGAGCTCCAGAGGTATGAATTTCTTTCCTCAGGCTCATATATACTAGACATTGATCTGGCTTTCATGGCTGACATGAAGATAAAACTTTTGAGTACTGTCTATGAGAATGGTTGCATTCGTCTATGGTTTGCTTTGCCTATCTGCTCTGTTTAACCTCTCCATTTAGTGCGACAATAAACTTGTGAAACCAAGGCCATTGAGCACAAACCTTACAATCAACAAGATGCAGATATGTTTAGTAGTGCGATAGTGCTGAGGGAACTTTTTTGACTCGTGATGTAAGAATCAACTTACAATTCTTTCTCTGAATCTTGAAGATACCGATAATAGCTCATCTGCTTCTTGCCTCTTCTTCATTTCCGTCAATACAAAACTGAAAATATATACACTGTAGTTTGCCTTGGATACAAGTATCAGACCAAATTGTTTGAAGTGATTGATGAAGGTGGTTGCATGCTTTCTGACAAGGGACCTTGGAAAAACCCGGAAATTGTGAAGGTCGTATAACTGATTCATCTCTGTTTTTGCCTATTACAATATTGGATTAGTTCTGAAGCTGACTCAGCTGGTTATCTTCACTATGTTTCAGATGGTGCTTCATGGGGGAGCACATCGGACGAAGCAGGTGGTGAAAGTTTTGAACAGCGAAGGGAAAGTCCTTGCTTATGCAAAACCCTCATATCCATGGGTTTGTAGTTGTTGAATCCTAGAGCTAGTCAATATTTTTAACTTGTAGCTGAGCATGTTGTGCCTAAACTTGACTGACATAAATATGACACTTCCACTGATGCTGAAGATATCGGGTCTCCAAAGGCTATAAAGAGTTTCTCTCATGTCCGCTTGACACCTGTTCGTGCATGAAGGACCATTGAACGAATACGAGAGGTAAAACCTCGAAATCTTTACTCAGAATTTTACTTGGACTTGGACCTATTTGTATGTTCCTTCCTTCATATTGTTGGTTTGCTCTGTAAGGCTATCGTTTAGAGGATAGCCACCAGCACATAGGTTACTACAAAGCCATGCCGTGAAGGTCAATTCAAATGGCATCTTTTCTAGTTGGTAGTCATCAGGCACTGCTAAGAGAATATTGTAGCATGAATAATTCATACTTAGAAGATGATAGAGGAAGCGAGTGTCGTCTTCATCGTCAGCTTCAGCTGGCGTCAACGTTTTTTTGTGATTACCATCAGGTTTGTTGGTGTAAAACTACGATTGTCCGCTGCCAACAAATACATGTCCACTAACATGCTATGCATTCTGCCACGTTTTGAGGCTGTAATTGCAAATGTAAATGCAAATGCAAATCAATGACATATATGTCCAATAAATGTTGCCTACTAAAAGAGAAAAAAGGAAAGCACCTCCGTGTACAAAGGTGATTCCGGCAGGCGGTTGTTTCTTGTCACCACCATAATAAGCCCTAACTGACACGTTACGAGCATAACCGGCCATACTAAGAGCTGATCTGATATTCTCCTTAAACGAAACTATATCGGTCACCGGGAAATCCTCCACATCCCAGTAGACGACTGTTTCAGCATCTAAAGAAAAAGTGAGTTACAACAATTGATTAGATTGATCCTCTAGTTTAGCACGACAGATCGATGAGATTCAGATGAAAACAAACAATTTCGAGCAAGTGATAGACAGATATCTTCTCACCCGCGAATTTTTCAAGTCTTTCCTCGACATTCTTCAAGCTTATGGCGCAGATAGACAGATCTGCTTCGGACATGGTGTCGACGGAGAGATGGAGGGAACTGGACGGAGAGATTTGGACAAGAAACGATTAAACAATTTAGGGTGGACTTTTATAGAATGATAAAATTTGCTTTGACAAATAGTTTGGAGAATGGCCTTATTGGGCCTTATAAGTGATAAAATAGCCCATTCAATTTTTGGGTAATAGTTATTAGTTACAATTTGCTCATCTAACGACGACAGCCAAACTGGTTCCGTGAAAGCCATTCTCGTGTAATGTAGTATTACGGCTACGGGCTACCTATCCTACGAATCTAGCCTTTATAAGAGTTAAAAGTGAACTCGAAAGTTCATCTTTGTAACGAATGTTGTGTTAGAAGATGATCAAAGTCCCAACTCATGTACACACTGATGATGGATTCTGTTAGAATCTTATAATTTGTGTTTTAGGTTGAACTGAGAGCACTTTTAATTTGTATTGACCAAACGTTTTACTGTACTGACAGCTTCAGGAAATTGCAGGTCACCTTAATCTTCTCCTCTTCACCTTGTATAACTCTTGTTCTATTTACAGAAAGAAAAAAAAAAAACAAAGAAAGAAAGAGAAATAGATGGAGAAAGATGAGATGCTTTTATACAAATCAGAAGTAATCTCTGTCTTCTCTACATAAAAAAGGCAGCACTCAACATGTACACTTTCTTGATAGAGATGTTGAAGGTTGTCTTTGTGGAGTTCAGAAAGAAAGAAAAAAAAAACTTATAACTGCAGCTGCGATTCTACGCAAGGGAAGGATCAATATTGGATCCAGAGGACCTACTCGCGGTAAAACAGAATGCAAATGTAAAGTTTCTTTTGTCAGAGTATTGGACAATGGTGTGGTGCACGTCTTTCCTCGATCGAATTCAACAAGCTCATGTTTGAAGCAAACAAAAATGTTACAGACGCCAACTACGGCCATCTCTGGTGCCATTACAATGAAAGTCAACAAGAAAGAGCAACGCTAGATGAGGCTTTGAATCATTTGAGTTTTGGACCTTTTGTTCATGCATTTTAAAAAAAACGAAACTAGATTCCGCAGCCTTGTTGTTCTACACTCCAAAATCATCAAATCACGTGTTTGAAGAAATTTCACAGCTGATAACATATACTGGTATGACAATGATACACAAGAAATTAAAAATGACGCGCTAACAAGTTTGAGCTTGAGACTTGAAGCTGGGTCAATACAAGTTGTCCCATTTACTGGTTGTCCAATACAAGTTGAAATGACACACAATCAAACACTGAAATAGTTTTTTTTTTTTTTTTTTTTTAAACCAATAGAAACGCACATTCATATATAGGCTATGTGAGATTGCCACCATCCTCGCCCCAGAGCTTTCTTCTTTTAAAAGGTCTTTCCACCTCGCTAACTTCAAAAAAACCATGCTCGCCGAAAGTGATTGATATAGGGCTTTCTTCTTCTAACAGGTCTTCCCATAACCACGCGGTGCAACTAGATCGTACCTCTAGTGGGTATGCGTCTGTGGCTTCCTCGGCATTCACTACTAAGAAAATATCGAAACCTCTTTGTTGCATCTCCTTAATAATGCGCACAAACTCAATGTCTTTCTCTGCCATATGCCTTTTACAATCAACATGAAATTTCCTTTACCACTCTGGCGTGAAAGACAAAGCATCTCCAATAATAACTGAGTAAGCCTCACAAATCTACTGCCTGTAAATCACATAAATATATATAAGCGGAGGAGACTTCAAGAAGATTGATATTTCAAAAGTAAAATAATTCACTCACCACTTAGTTGTAACGTTAGGATGTAGTCATGCATCACCATTTGAGAAGAATTACCATAACCTTTGAAATAGATTTGACCGCGATAACCCTCTTTCTTGAGAGTCGAGTAAACATTATCATAAAACAATTCAATCTCACCCTCATCGCTGAGAGGGAAATCCATTATGTCCCACAAGACGTGTGTATCAGCATCTGTATATATAGTCATGCACAGACTTATCAGAGAGACATCAACAATTACGACGAAATCGATTAGATTGATCCGATCAATGATCGATGAGATTCATAGAGATTTATCAGAGCAGATTTCACAAAACATAAACAATTACGACGAAACTGATTAGACTGATTTATCAGAGCTTTTCACTAAACATAAACAATTACGAAACTGATAAGATTGATCCCATCCATGAGATCCAGATGAAATCAAACAATTTCGAGCAAGAGATAGATATATATCTTACAGGCATGTTTTTCCTTGCTACTCATCATGGTGTCGACGGAGAGATTTGGAGAGGAAACGATTAAACAGTTTAGGGTTAGATAGGGTGGACTGTTATATGTCCCATAAAATAAATTTGCTTTGAGAAATATAAGGGTTGAGTTTGGAGGAAAAAAAAAAATATAGCCATTCAATTTTTGGGTAATACTGTAAAGGGACTAAAACATTCCGCCACAATTTAGGATGAATTAACCAAACTGGTTCCGTTCTTGCTATCGGTCCTATCCTAGATGGCGTAAGGAAGAAGCAAATATTACAAAACTTTTGTTGCTCCAAGAAGTGACAAAGTAGCACAATTGACCACATATTTTTAGTTAGATTCACGTTTGTCTCTTCTTCTTTTATTTCTTTTTCTTAATAAGGTTTTGTGTGTTGTGTGGATAAGGTTTTGATAAAAAAAATTAAAAATGTAGAGAAAAGAATTTAGCTTACCTTAGCTAAAACACATAGTTTACAGCATTTGGCTCTTGTTCTGTTTCCTTGTGATTCATCATAATCTAGTGGCATTGTCAATATTGCTCTCTTTTGGGTTAGCTGTTGCAACGTCGTCGTATAAAGCGGACAGGTCACAAGTAGTCTTGTGATCTTAATATGACGTCATCTTATCTTCCTCACTCAATTCAATTGAAGAGAGAATTTTTTGTTTTCGACACGGAAGTGAAGCCTACAGAGCGTGAGACGAAGAATGAGCTCATGGGTTTGCTCTTACGCGACTCGAAACTTCGCAATCGCCGATCATTTGCATCCTCTTTCATTAACCAAACACTTTGGTTTTCCGGCGACGATTCGGAGAGCATCCGTCACTTTTCCGATAACAGCTGCGCCGAAATTTCCGTTTTTGAAACTCCCAAGGTCTCAGTCTCCGGCCCATGAAGGGGAAGAAGACTCCGAATCAGTCGTACAAGCCCTTAAGATTCCAGATGAGTGGTTGCTCCCTTCTAAGGCCATTGAGGTGCTTTCTCATTTCAATCAAATGTCAATTTCAAGCAATTCCTCAACTTCTGATTTCATATTTTCCGCAACATTGCTTACTCGAATGCTGATTTAGTGTTTCTCTGTTTCTGGTTTAAGTTTTCCAAACGCAAATGCTTGCTGATTTTAAGGCTTCTCTGTTTCCTCGTTAAATTTTGTTAATTTCCAGCAAAATTCGACAATGTAGCTTGTGTAGTATACATGATCTAACGATGTATTGATCTGAAATGTTTGATTAGGAATCTGAATGGTTGAGAGTGACTCTTCACAAATGGTTGGATGATGAGTATTGCCCTGAGCCAACCAATGTGGAGATCAGTAAAGTAGCAGCAAAGTCTTTCTACAGCTCGTTGCTCGAGAAAGAAACCGACATGGGAGAGATTTTGTTAAAGATGGCTCAAGACTTAACCTCAATTTCATACCAAGAGAGCTTCCATGGAGCTTTCACTTCAGCAAACGCAGCTATAAATTTGATTGTTGAAAGACTAGAAACAGAAACCGGCCTACTCTAATCTAGTTTAGTCTAGCTTAGTTTAGCTTTCTTGAAGGCTCAAGAACATTGTCTTTGTAAAGTACGAATCTTTGTTTTTGTTATTTCAGTTGATCAGGTGAAGGGAAATCTAAAGTCTTTACAGTTGTGAAACCTCCATCTACCACCAGGTTATGCCCATTCACATACTTGGAATCATCGGAAGCTAAGTAAACCGCTGCGTTCGCTACATCGATTGGCTCACAAACCTCTCCGTTTAACACTCCCTTGCTCTGCACTAGTTGGATCAGCCTCGAGTCGTCGACGTTAGGGTAAATCTGCCGCATCTCATCTAGCACAAACGATGTTGTGATTGCAAAAGGAGAAATGCAGTTGACTCTGATCCTGTGCTTGCATAGCTCTGAAGCTGTTGATCTCACGATTCCGATAACAGCGGATTTCGAGACGCTGTAAGTGTGTTGCGCTAAACCTCCCATCATCCCTGTGACACTCCCTGCACAGATGATTGATCCGGAACTACGAGGGATCATAACACGAGCGGCGTGTTTGATTCCGGCGATGACTCCACGGACATTTGTATTGATTACCTGCAGAACATAAGCAAGATCAGATATCATAAAACTGTCTCCAAACCGGTTCTTTAAGATGTTACAGTACCTTGTCGAAAACATTGAGATCAAGATCGACGATGCTAGGAGGCGTTTTGCAGGGTATACCAGCATTGTTGTACATAATGTCGAGTTTTGTGTGTTGGTAGACAGCGAAATCAACTGCGTTGGCAATGTCTGACTCTTTGGTCACATCACAGGGGAAATAAGCAGCGTTCGGGCCGAGTTCTTGCGCGGTTTCTTGCCCGAGCTGCGGTTGGATATCGGCAATGATAACTTTAGCTCCATGGCTGATGAAATTTTCTGCTGTTGCTTTGCCAATCCCACTTGCTCCTCCTGTGATGAGGGCTACTTTGCCTTCTAGCTTCCTTTTACAAATGTATGGCAAGTCACAACTATTAGGTGTTAGGATTATAGCCTTTTCATTGTAAATGGATTTACAATCAAAACTATATGTTCAAGGATTCAAGCTTTTATCTCCTCACTTTTGAATTGTAACTCCTTTTTTTGTGTCTCGTTCTTTTTCTATTTTCTGATAACAAGAGTAAAATCTTTCTAACTTCAAGAAAGGTTCTGTCGAAGAAGACACATGAAAGCAAACCAACTTGTAATATCAAATTATTATTTTACATATGACATTCACAAAAGGGATCCCTGCACACACACTATGTCACTATGTTTGATTCATTAACCCCAACGTACAATGAATAGATAAGATTCATTTTTTTATAAAGTAAATATCTATCATTGAGATTACTGCTAATAAACCTAATTCACATAGCTTAACTAAATATCAGATTTATTTCAACACATGAATTTAAAACTTCATCAATTTTTTAACATTAATATCAATCATCTGATATTGTATTCTACAAAACTTAGACTCCTTTTAAACTTGGATTAAGATGAGACCTGACTTGCCTGAAACTTGAATGCGATGATGCTGATGAGGAGATTCCCTTAATGAGGAAGTTCTTGCCCACATACAGTCTCTTGGATAATGCAGTTTTTCTATTTCAGATATATAAAAGAAAGATTAGAACATACAGTGTTTCTTGTTAAATCTGAAGAAATGGGGAAGAAGGGTACTGGAAAAGGAGCTTAACCCAATCTGAAACATGTCTTGTTTATTGCTTCGAGATAAATCGGTCTTTGTCGATTTTAAACTTCTAGCTTCAAGTCTTTGGAGAGATGGGCCTCTGTGTTTGTCTGAAATAGATATAGACGAGTAAGAGAGAGAGAGAGATAGAGAGATACGTAAAGGTGTGGGGATCTAAGGAGAGAGAGAAAGATGTGTGGCCTTTAGCATACTAGCATGCGAGTGTACAGAGAGAAAGAAAGGAGAATCTAGTGGGGCTGTGATTGAACCAGTAGCATACTAGCATGCAAGTGTTTTGTAAAAAGGCTTGATCCTTATTTTTTGCTAAGAAGACAAAAAAGAGAACATGCTATACAAGTTAAACATGTGTTGATTTCTTTCCAAAATGAGATAATAGCCTAATTGGCTGCAGGTATTTTCTAAACCACATATTCTTTAGTCTAAAATATGTTAGTATTTTATCACTTTTTTTAGTTATTTTCAGATTTTTTTTACTCTTAAAACCCAGATGGTTAGATTCATTCAGCGATTTAAATGACTGTTTTTGTTAAAACTTTTTTTGAGACGACAGAAAAAAAAAGTCCTTTAAAAACCTCCAATGCTTGTGGCATGTGTGGGTGCTTATTATGCGGAAGCTATGAGCTGTCTATTAATGAATTATATTTACGTATTCACTTATAAAACGTACCTACCAATACCATCTTCAGATGCCGACAGAAAGCTAATAATTCACGTTAATTGTGTATGTATATACTATTCAGTAGACATATGTTATTATCCAGAGACATCTGCTGGATTGCATACGACCAATATTTTTCATCTGTTATCTAATGGCACTCCACCTAATAAGATCAAGATGTATCTTTGTTTAGGTATTGTAGATATATATTTTTAAAATGATAGTGTTATATAATTTTTTATTTTTTTACAACGTACTACAATATTAGATATTGGCAAGCGCGTAAAATCTAGGTAAAACAATGACTTTTATCAAAAAAAGTTCAAACGAGTACTTGCCCAAAAAAAGTTCAACGACATGTTTTATGAGAAGAAATTACTTATACTAACAACGACTATATACTGTTTCAATCTTTTACACACCGATAAACTGTATTATTTTTTGTTTGTTAAAAACCGATAAACTGTAACATTCTTAATTTTGGTCATTTGTGAAGATTCTTCGCCAATTTGCGTACAAAGAGAGCATAAAAAGTTGTTATCGGACGTATGATAATGATGGATGTATCGAATATATATATAAGTAGTTTCGTTAAAGAGAGCATAAAAAGTTGTTATCAGATGTATGATATGATGTATCGAATATATAAGTAGTTTCGTTATCTTCTAGAAGGGATAAGTAAATAGGATTCTTTTTTTAACTAAAGGGAGAACAATATGGTGGAAAAAGGAGTTTATTTCTTGGTTGAAAGTTGAAACCAAAAAAATGGTGGGTAATGGATAATGGATAATGGTGAAGAAAATAAAATAGTGAAGACGCAAAATGAAAAGTAAGGGGCATTCCGAGAATTGAACTCGGGACCTCTCGCACCCTAAGCGAGAATCATACCACTAGACCAAATGCCCTTTTGTTATTTCAGTTTCACTTAAGTGTTGTAGATAGAGGATGAAACTATCGTACTCCAGAATTGTGCAAGCTCCTCGACTCGTCTCTCTCCGATTCTCCCGCCAATGTGCCCGACTAAAACGCCACTTAACGTCAATGGAACCTCTAGGGTTTCTTCTCGGATTCTAGTCCTTACAAGGATTGGGCACTTTTAGCTATTTGATTTCTTCGTAGACAGCTTTAGGATTCGAATTTCGATGGTCAATTTTATCGACACCGAAGTTTTCGACTCCGATTCGAAGTCTCCTCCAGCTTCTTCGGATCACAGTGAGTTTCGCGATTACGAATCGTTTATATCTCTCTTGGTCTTGCGAATCACTTTTGTGCTATCCGGATTATTGAAATTTTGAGGTGGTTGAATTTGATTTACTGTACCAATTTTGATGGAATGCTTAGACGAGTGCTACGGATGAACAAAATTTCCTTTCTAGATTTTCTTAGGTTTTGTGATTAATATGATTCTGGGATTAGGTGAGGTTCAAGATACAGAGCCGATTGATGAAGTATTAGAGCTTGATAGCTCGTTGCTTGAAACCCCATTTCAAAACCTCTACGAGGATACGGAGCTCGTAGATTACGGAAATGACGAAGAGACACTGGCCCAGGAACTTGGCGGTGTCGAGGAAGTGGTGGATGATAGTGAAGATGAAGATGGAGGAAATGGATGTGTCGCTGCCGCTGCAGAGTCGACATGTTTGCGCGAGATAAGTCCCAAAGCTGCAGCTATACTTTTGGAATCTGATGGCTCGAATGATCACCAATGTCATAGAGGTAAGCAATACGCTTATGTTGTTATTGTGCATCTGTGAAAATCTTACCTAAACCGTATCTCTTTCTTCTAGGAAATCAAGCATCAAATTGTGATACCGTGACTGGTTTCCAAGGTTCTCCGCGGATTACTGCTGATAGTCATAGTCCAGGGCCGGATTTTTTGGATTCTCAGGAACCAGGAGAGTCGACACAAGCGAATGCGCTTGGTTTCGTGGACCAGTTTTTGATGGACAAAGATCTGGATTTGTCCCCAGTGGGTCACCGGGAAAGTAGTTGGAGGATGAAGTCACCGCCTTTCTCGGGTGCGAAAGGACGTCAATCTCTGGCCCAAAGAATTAAGACCATAAGTCCAACCAAGAAAATGAGAGTCTTTGACTGGGATGGTGATCAGTGTGATGCGAGTGACCCTCAAAACTCTCCAGTCACTACTGCAGACTTTCCATGCTTCAAGAGAAGAGAAGATCATGTTACAGATGATGATCCTGTAGTGAAGAAAGGATCTTTGGATCCGTGTGAGAGTAGAAAAGTCTCAGCTTATCCCACGCAAAGTCTTACGCAGAACAGTTCTGGAAAACATCAGAAGATGGAGCAAACAACGGGTTTGAGTGAGGGCTTTATGTTAATCTCAGAGATGGATGCTCAGTTGCAGGACAAAGCGTCAAATGAGCAGTCGGAACCTGAGGAAGAAGATTTTATTGACATCGGTATTAACACTCAGATTGCTGCTGAAGCAATGAGTTCTTTACTGCATGCTCCCTTTAATAAAGAAGAAACTCGTGAGTCAGAAATGAGGGATCAAGTCAGTCATCTCTCTAGAATGAACAATGATACCACAGAGGGTAGACCTGAAAGAGAGAACTGGAGTGGTCCGCTTAGTGCTCCAAGCAAGAAGAGAAAATTCAATATGAAAGAGAGAGCGTGTACAAACGTCTCTGCTATAACAAGTCTTCTCAACTTATGTGAATGGAGTCATCCCAGGGCCAAAAGATCACGACTTTCGCAAGGGCATCACGCCCCACCTAGGAAATATTGGGGTGCTAGTTCAGCTAAAGACAGAATCGAAACCAACACTCTGTCAAGTAGGTTACGAAAATCATTAAGTGGGACAAGGCAAGCCTCTTCTTGCCAATCAGGTGTCAGTGATTTGGATGTTGCAAACCATGCATCTCCAAGGAAAATATATGGCGGAAGTAAAAAAAGCTCTTGCAATAAAAACTTAACCAGGCCAGTCCTTAAGAAGGAGATCACGAGACTTGGAGGATCAGGGAAGGTAGGTGACTTCATGTGGAAAGACTTGAGGAGACGAAGAAACTTGGCACATGTTCGAGTCTTATTCAGCCATAATCTGGATGATGAAACAATCAAGCAGCAGAAGAAGGTTTAATTCCTATTCTCCCTTTTTTATCAATTTTGACAATGTATACACCATACTGGTTATCAAGAATACCCTCTTTTCTTGCATAGATCATGGTTCGACTGGGAATATCTCCGGCATCTTCCTCGGCAGACTCAACACACTTCATAGCAGAAAGATTTTCTCGGACAAGGAATATGTTGGAAGCCATAGCCCTTGGTAAACCTGTTGTTACACCTCTATGGCTGGAGAGCTGTGGACAAACAAGATGCATGATAGATGAGAAGAATTACATCCTAAGGGATAGCAAAAAGGAGAAAGACGGGTTCTGCATGCTTACATCTTTGGCCCGCGCCAAGCAGCATCCCCTTCTTAAGGTAACCCAATCTACCTCATTTGAGCCTTTATCAGTGCTTCATAAAAGTCCTTTGTTGACAAACATCCGAAATCATACAAGTCACATTTATCCATAGGGGTTAAAAGTCTGCATCACTCCCAACATTAAACCCGACAGAGGTATGCTTGCTGACTTAGTGAAATTGACCCAAGGGCAGGTAAGAACAACTCACTTCCATTTTGAGATTTGTTTTATAGACATCATGGCACTTCTTCAGAATGGTAATGACTTACGAGTTCCTTTACCAGGTAATGGAGATAGGTGATATAATTGCTGCAGAGGATAGAGAAATTGCAGATGATCTATTGATTCTTTCTTGCGAAGACGATAGAGATTTCTGTCTTCCTTTCATTAATCAAGGTAACCTCTATGCCAATCTAAACACTGTGAAGTTACGCTAAGAAAGAACACTTTAAACTTGTGTTTGTAATGTAGGAGCTGAGATTTACACCTCAGAGCTTTTGCTGAATGGAATCGTGATTCAGAAACTGGAATATGACAGGTTTGGTACTACTGCCCTTATACCACAGATCACCAAATTCAGATATTACATCCTATTTTGCGGGACTACAGACCCATTTTTAATGGATACAATAGAAATTGTCAAACACCAAGTCGTTACAATTCTTTGGTTCTCTCTTGCAGGCATTGTCTCTTCTAAATCGCAGACAAAAGAAACACAAAGTGAACATCAACGCGTCTCCTACTGTCCACTTACTGATCTTAGTGGTCGGTGCAAGAAATGAAAAGAGTTGAATCAAAAATGTATCATAAATCTGACCTGTTTGTTTTAACTTTTAAGAGAAAAAATACTCAGATTTTCTGCCTTCCTCACTCTTGTGGATATGATTAATCTACCACAGAAAAATGACGCATTTCACATACATGAATCCTAAACCTCATCACATAATCTGGACTAGAAAAGGTAAGATACTGTGCTAAACAAAAAAAAAAAAACAGTTTTTGGCAGGAGAAAAATGACTCATCAGACCTAAAATCTACTCATTGCTTTCAGGAGATTCAGCACCGGGGTTTGGATCGTTGAAGTCGCCACTTGGTGGGGCAGCAGCAGCTGGATTTGTATGATAAGGAGGGGGAGGAAGTCCATTATAATTGGGAGGTGGTCCACCACCTTGACCTGGTAATGGAGCCATTCCTGGTGGCCTAAGAATACCATTTTGTGGTGGAGGACCTGGTAAAGGAGCACCAGGCGGTGCCATCATCTGTGGTACTCCTGGAGGCGGCATGTAACCTGGAAAGGTACAATATTACATCTCACATCAAATAGCTGAATGCAAAGAAGACTAAACCACATCTATGTATGAAAAATATACTAACCGATGTTTGACCAACGAAGCTAAAATGAATCGAATCTATTTCGTAACTATCAAATCTCATATTGATCATCTGAACAAACAGTCTACAATTTAACCCAAAAATAGTTCTAGTAACAGAAATTACCTTGACCAGGCATCATCATCGGTCTAGGCAGAACATGAGGTCGCATCCCCATCGGCATACTTCCAGGCGGTGGCATCCCCATAGGAAAGCGAGGTCTAGCGAGCATATGCTGATTGAACATACCACCAACCTGTTGGAATGCTGCAGTTTGGCCAAGATGCTCCTTGACTCTCTGATCAATCAGACTTTGCGTTTGTTGCTCCTCGAATTGCTGATAGTATATTCTCACATTCGCCTGAAAGATCATCAAACTCTCAACACACATTAAGAAAGGTCTTTTTATCAACCAGACACGAAAAATAAACATCTTGGACTCTTTTCGTACCTTGTGTTTGTAACCGGCATTGTGCTGCTTCCTCACTGATGGCTGAAGAAAGAAACATATAAAACTGATGAGAGAAGATGTACAATCCAGTAATGATAACAAAATGCAACCATTTTCTTAATAAATTTCATGATAATAATTCCCAGTAATGCAACAACTTGAGCTTAAACGGACTACAAGTTCACTTGAAAATAACAGAATCAATCGTCTTTGACAATTAATTGAGCTAAGGCAGTCAAAGGCAAGACGCGAACCAGTGTGACATACATATGAATTTGCAAATAAATAGCTTACTACTTCTAAACTGGAATCGAAATCGGAAACCTAGCCGACACCGCCGGAGATCGATTTTCAATACAAACAAACAAACTTAAGCTCATCAATGAACACTTCGCAAGTAGAGAAACAAACAGGAAGGTAGATTTAGACTTACGGAATCGTGGGTGAGATAAGTGTCGCAATAATCGCAGTAATACCTGCGAAAATCAACATAAACAAGTAATTAAAACCTAATATCGAACTACATAAATATATAGGAATCGCTGGAAAGATGAAGATCTAGAACCCTTTACCTTGGCATCGTTCAGAAAATTCCAAGAACCCTGCGAGTGAGAATGACAGAAGCTTCGGGAGCGCGAGGAAGAAGAAGAAGAAGAAAGTGCAGAGAGTCGAGTTTTTTCTTTTGTGCCTAATTTTAATAAGAAGTATGATTTTCATCCAAAGGTCCAGATTGTTTTGTGATATCTGACGGGTATTAATAACCGGGGAAGTATCCTTAGTGACGCGACGCCGTTTCGTACAATGGTAAGAAAACAAAAAAGGCAGAGTACCCATTTCCCAAGAAAAAAAGTTTAACAATGATCGGAGATATCTCCCCGCCGGTAGTTTCAATCCCAGGTTCGTCGGATCTTCTGCTTTTTGCTTATTCTCTACGATGCTATTGACATCTCCATTAGTTTCATGTTAATTTTCGCGATTCATGCTAATTCTCGCGTGAATCGAGATTTATTTCTCCGTCTTTTTTTTCCTTCCAATAATCTGGGTGATTTGTAGACGAATTACAATGGCGGGGATTTTTTTGTAGTTATTGAAGAAAATGCGCAAGTGAGGAAGCAGAAGAATCTTCTTCCGCCATTGTCAGTGGTCGCGTCTCATTTTGGCACAAGCGGATTGTCCGTCGCATTGGCCACCGGCGTGACGCATCCTCTCGGTTAGATTACTGATACCTTGTTCACTCATAATTTTGTATGAATCCAATTTTGAAAATTTGGGCGTCTTGGTTAGAAATTAGAACCAGAGTAATTTAGCTCCATTGTTTGCTTTGTATTTGAGTATTCGATCCACCACAGAAGAGAAACATGGTGTTTGTAATTCTTTATCTGGAATATCCAATCCCTGCAATTTCCTCTTCTGGTTAGCTATACTAGAGTTACTTGATATGAAATTTGCTGCAGATTGATGTATTCTGTATAGGTTTGTAGCACTTGCGATGGCTTTTCAAGTTTCCTCTTACAAAAACTTTGTTGGATAGTGATCTCTGGATCATGTAGATATATATTATTTTCTGGCTCTTCTAGTTGGTCAGTGCATAAGTCTCTGCTTAGATACCATGCTATATAATGTGGCATTTAACTTTAGGGACTGGAAATATATATATCACAGAAGAAAATGATTTTACTTTCCTTCATACTTTGCTTAAGCGAGTTCGATTCCGTTGTCTTTGTTTCCAGATGTACTGAAAGTAAGATTGCAGATGCAGCATGTTGGCCATAGAGGCCCTTTAATCGGAATGGTAATAATCTTCTGATAAGCTTCCTTCTTGATGTTATGGAGGATGTCAAAATTAAATTTGTTTGCATTCTGTGGAATGTTTTTTCAGACTGGAATCTTTGTTCAACTAATGAAGAATGAGGGGCCTAGGTCTTTATACTTGGGACTGGCTCCTGCTCTCACTAGATCAGTACTTTACGGAGGTCTCAGATTAGGATTATACGAACCCACCAAGGTTTCTTTCGATTGGGCATTGGGGTCTACCAATGTCTTGGTCAAGATCGCATCAGGCGCATTCGCTGGGGCGTTTTCAACAGCATTAACCAACCCGGTTGAAGTTGTCAAGGTAGATGAAACCTCTAAGTATTGGTTACATTCTGGTCATTAGGTCTCTTTCTTGTTTCTTAAGACGCGTATCAATTTGCCTTTCTGTTAGGTAAGGTTGCAGATGAATCCAAACGCAGTTCCCATTGCAGAAGTGCGGGAGATAGTCTCTAAAGAAGGCGTAGGGGCTTTATGGAAAGGAGTTGGTCCTGCCATGGTTAGAGCTGCAGCTCTAACTGCCTCACAGCTTGCAACATATGATGAAACCAAACGGGTCATATTTCTAA
This sequence comes from Noccaea bulbosa, assembly GCA_900406535.1. Lineage (NCBI taxonomy): Eukaryota > Viridiplantae > Streptophyta > Magnoliopsida > Brassicales > Brassicaceae > Noccaea > Noccaea bulbosa. Next base: position 32,196 of record OVBJ01000168.1, on the reverse strand, counting down.
GACTACCAATTTGTTCCGCTTTTTTAGCACCATGAAAGTGTTTACGTTGCTGCTTTCTAACATTCCAGCTCCTAAAGTTTCTTGTAATGGCAGATTCTAGCTGAACGAACTTCTTTGGAAGAAGGTTTTCATCTTCATTTGTGGTAAAGTTTAACAACCATTACCCAATTACAAAGTCTGAAAAACAAATGTGTAGAAACTAACTTATGCTAGCACTTGGTGGATGAAGCTCAAGTGTGGTTGCAGGTGTAGTAAGCACGATGATAACCGCGCCTATGGACATGATTAAAACCCGGTTGATGTTGCAAGGAGATTCCGAAAGCTCCAGAATCTACAGAAACGGGTTTCATTGTGGTTTCAAGGTATGTTAATCGATCCCTTAGTATAGATTTTCGCTGGGAATTGCTTCCGCTGAACGAGTTAATGTTGTGTATTCTCTGTATCATCCTTCAGGTTGTTCGCAAAGAAGGACCGTTTGCACTTTACAAAGGGTGAGAAAGAGAAACCATTTCTTGGTCCTTGAGGATATAGAAGCATCTCTTTATAGATCAATTAAAACGTTTCTTGTTTTTTTTTAATTGACACAGAGGCTTTGCGATTTTCGCACGGCTCGGACCACAAACGATGATCACGTTCGTACTTTGCGAGAAGCTAAGATCATTAGCTGGACTTCACAAAATGTAGCCAATGATCGGTTCTTGCCAAGCTTGTCTGGTTCCAGCTAACTTCCACTCCAATTCTTTGTCCTCAATATAGGTGAGAATTTTTTTTGTTTCTCACAAAATATTTACAGTATTTGTTAGTGTTTAATTATGTATCTATTTAAATTGGACAGACATTTCTCTTTTTGTATCCATCGTCCAATTTTGATGAATCCATCATCTNTAACTCATTCTATGACCAAAAAAAAAAAAAAAAAAAAACTACAATTTTTCAAAATAAGTTTTTATGCGGTTTGCTATTAATCGGAATTAGAATCAACTTTTATTATAAAGAAAAAGTACTTTTAGTTGGTATATTCTTATTGTCTTCTCGATCCCAGGTTAATGCAAATTGAGACTTTGTTCTTAATTAGATTGGGTAAGCGTTGAATTGAAATGATGTTTATCCAAATAAAGTATATACGTAGTAGTGGTTATGTCGAAATCACTTACATATTACAAATTGTGTCTGTGTCTGTCACTCTAATAAATCTATAGGTATTATTTCTTTGGATAATTAGTTAATATTCAATCATTTAAAATTTTGCATCCTTCATAATACTAGTCTCCATCGCGAAGGATGCAAAATTTTAAATGATTGAATATTAACTAATTATCCAAAGAAATAATACCTATAGATTTATTATGGTGTGGTTGTGGACAAGAATACGCTGGACCTCGTCTGTTTTTTGGTTGTTGGAAAAACTACATAAATGATTAAATTATACAAACATTCACATTAAAAACTTGTAGGGTTAAAACATAAAAGTTAAATAAAATCAGGGGTTTATTAGAAATAGACGAAATTTAATTTTGTGGCGTGGAGAAAGGAGCAAGTTGGAGCTGCTCGAGTCTTTGTTTTTTGGTCGCGTTGGCGGGACAGCCTGTCATGCTTATGTTTCGCCCCTCGGTTCTATGATCTATCTACGGTTTTGCCATTCTGTTTTTCTCTGACCATTTTACCCTTAGACAACGACATTTCGGTTGTGATCCCCCTCTTTCATTATTTTGAGATCCACGGTCAAACTCTTTCGCGTTTATCCATTTGAATATTTCTTAATTATTAAATGTTTTAAAACTTAAAAGTGTGTTTTCTTTTTCTTTTTAAAAGGGGTTTAATAAAATTATGATGTACAAGAGTTATTTGCAGAAATAAAGATTGATACTCTCTCTCACAAAATATCTGTGTTCAAAAATTCGGTAACTTCTCCGACTAATCGCCTAAAAAATCAGATTTGGGGTGGGAACGTGACGATTTTTTAAAATCCGACTAATAAAAAAAATCGCTCGAAATTTAAAAAATAGGATGGGCCAAATATTTGATTTCTGAATTTTTTTTTGCTTAATGGCATATTATTTAAAAAATAGAGCCAACTAAAGAATGTTCATTCTATTTAATTTTGTTTTAGCTAAAATAAGACTATAATAGATAATAATTATATGAGAAAAAATCGATTTGGGGATTCATAAACCCAAACAATAAATTTTGTTACTAACTGTAAGAGTTTTGTTCTTCAAAATTTGGAAAAATGTTTAACTAATATTAAAATATATATTTTGTGTTATCTTTTATATAAAAATGTTTAATAAATTAAAAATTTAATAAAAATTCCTTCCTGACTAATCTCCGTTTTATTTTCGATTTTTGAAAAATCGGAAATTTTGAGCCCACCGTCCGACTAACGCCTAACGATTTTTTGAACGTTGCAAAATATAAGCAAATATAAGCAGTTTTTCTTTATTAATTAATAAAGAGGAGTGGCTTTTGTTTTGGGACAAATAGAGTAGTTATTAGAGTACATAACTTTAGAAATGTGATTGGTATATTTTTTCGTATGACCTATTATATTGAAATTACACTATAAACAAGTGATACAAATAGCTTAAAAGCTACAAAGGCGGAAATGAAAAACTATACAAGAAAATTATTTACTTGTTTAGACAGAACATCAACTCTTTGATTATTTTTTTTCTGGTCGATATAGTCAGTAGAGTAATCTGAAAGTTTCATCATCCAATGTCATATGTCATACAAAATCGTTTCAATCTCTACACTTTCCTTTTTATGATTATCTCTCTTTTTCTTTTTGATTGGTGATAACAAAATAAAATCTACAGTCATGATATAAAAATTTAAAATTTCTAATATTCAAATATATTGGAACCTTATTATGGAGTAGTAAACAATAAATTATGATAAAAAAAAAAAAAAACTGAATATCATGTACAGTCAAGGAAGCTTGAATGTGCTTTTTGGTAGGAAGGGCTGTAGTAGAGTTGCTCTTGCCCCGAGCACCTGGACTGGGCGGGCGACCCCTCAATTTAGTATTTTAAGTGAGGGTGAAGATCATAAGATTCATGTTTCTCTTAAAATACTTATGGTATGTAACGAAACATTTTTTCTTTATTTTTTTATGGTTTCTGACATGCCAACCTTGTGGTTTTGTAACATTTGTGTCATGCCTATTTGTTTAGAGAAATATTACGGACTTGCAATTGGCTTAGAATGCCAAATATGATCAAACTATAGTTAAGTGATTGATTGGAAATGAACCAAAGAAAGAAGCGTTCAATTTTTTTATTGATGACTAGGATTAATGGTTAAAAAGGCATACGAAGGGTGTTGCTAAAAAAAATTTGAATATATACCTATATGCCATTACGTAAATTTGTTAGATGAATTTAAAAGATTAATTTTCGTAGAAGTAACTGAACTAAAATGGACTAAAACTGGAAGGTTCAGCCTGTTGAGGCATAAACTAATAATGTATTGATCGCAAGTTCGCAACCTAGAAAATATAAGGCAAAATGTTTTAGTCTTTCTCTTTTTTTTTTTTCTACCTTGAAATTTGGATCGAAAACCTTTGAAAAACATCTAGCTATCATGTTTTCCGGACATTGAATAGTGCAAAATACCTTTTCGTTAAAGTCCGACTCAGGGAAATAAAATCTATGAACTAACCGTAACATTGTTTTTAACGATATCTTACTCAATATCGACATTTTTTTTTTAAAGATAAGTAATTTTATTTTTCTTAGAAATATTAAAATATTTCATTTGTCAGACTTGGAAATTTTGTGAGTCGTCAGCTGAAGTCAAACTTTACATTATATGCGTTGCCAATTTTTCGAATAATATGAATTCATTTCTTATCTTAAAATACATTACCGACTTTCTCTTAAATTCCAAGACTATATATTATCGTGTGACTCTCTTTTCTCTTGTCACAATAGTGATTTAAACTTTCAAAATAATTTCATATTATTGCAAGTGATTTCAGACAATGTCTCTTTCACAATTTATCAAATCTCTTGTACTCGGACATAAATTTAAACTCGGTAAGGTTTATATTGATTTCATGAACAAATTTTTGATCTATAGGATGTTAGATCAGAAAATTTAAATATATTACTTACGATGGATTTTTGCTTATTTTTAATAGGTATGTGTTTATTACTTGATGAATTTTAGTTTTAACATCCAATGTTTGTCAGTATTTTTATTAATTCAGCATGGTTTTGATAAACTCTGTTTACCTAAGGTTTATGATTTTATATTTTTTATTAATTTATAATTTATAAAACTGACAACTTCCCTTTTTTAACTAAACATAACAAGTTTGACTACGATATACTTGTATATATTTTCGAATAAAAAAACCAGAGAAAGATACGAGGGTAATGTAGTAATTTAGATTGCATTCCCATAACGAGACAAAACAATCCGAAGTGTTCCCTCGCATCATAAAGCCTTGGCCTCCCCTTTTGTACAGCTGTAATGGCAATATCGTAAATTGGTCGTAACAGAAAGGGCGATTATTGTCAGCTTATAATTAAATTTCTAACTTCTCAAACTCCACCATTTTCTTCCTCTCCTTCATAATTGATTGTTTTTTTTTTTTTTAGAAACAAAAAAAATCGTAGAGAGAGAGAAACAGAGAAAGAGAGGAGAGAAGGAGAAGACGACGAGGACAGGAGAGAGAGAAGAAGAAGAAAAACATTTTGTCGAGAGAGAGAGAGATTGTGAAGAAGGAGAGACGGAGACAACAATGGCGGAAGGGAAAGAGGAGAACATGGAGAATAACGAAGAAGAAGAGAGCGTTAAGCTTTTCGTCGGACAAATTCCGAAACATATGTCGGAATCTCAACTCCTTGCATTGTTTCAGGAGTTCGCTGTCGTTGACGAGGTCAATATAATCANGACAAGATTACACGCCCCTCTCGAGGTTTTTTTTTTTTTTTTTTTATCTCTCTCATCCTCTGTTTTTCTTTCTTTCTTCGATTTTTAGGGATTTTTTCGATTTTGGAAGTTTTCTATTGGAGAATGTGGTGTCTGATTTGGGTGATCCGTCGAGATGTATTTGAATTTTCGAAACCCTAATTATTTGTCTCTCCCGAATTAGGTTGTTGTTTTCTGCTATGTCCATCGAGAGAGGAAGCAGATAAGTTGGTCAATGCTTGTCATAACAAGAAGACATTGCCTGGGGTAAATTTTAATTTCTGACTTTTTTTTTTCTGAGTAGTATCTGGATTTGATTGATGTTCTGTAGTTTCTAATAATTGAATTTACTGCACATTATTATTTGCAAGTCAGGTTTAGATTCTCGAGATTTATTTTGTTTTTTGTAACTAATAATAAATCCGTTATTTTTTTTTTGTCGAATTGCATTGCCATTGTACTTACTTCTCTTGGTTTCTGTTGATTCCAGAATAGGCAAATTTGTGATTTTATTCTTGTTTCGCACGAAGCATTTCCCTTTCTGTTTTAGGTGAACTTCAATTTTCCTCTGCCTGAATCAGAACCGAATCTTTCAGTTTAAGAGTGTCAGTTTTTAGAATCTTATGATATTTGTCTCTAAATGATTTCTTCAAACCCAAGAAACTGCAATTAATAAGGCTGGTGTTAAACACTGTACAACACATTGTTTCACTCTTAATCAAATAAAGATGTTTGTTTGACCCTTTTCCTTACAAAAATCTTGCAAAATTAACACAATGGTTCTTATGATTCATTTCTTGAGGATTTGTGTCTAAGTCTAACTATCTTTCTTCTTTTTAATGTTTGCTTAGGCATCAAGTCTATTGCAAGTAAAATATGCAGATGGAGAGTTGGAAAGGCTAGGTAACACCATTTTTCAACTGCTTCTAGATGTGATTTTTTATTCTCTCTTTTTGCATTCTATTAATGTTGTTACATGTATTTTGCAAATGTAGAGCATAAGCTATTTGTTGGTATGCTTCCAAAGAATGTCATAGATTCTGAAGTTCATACTCTATTCTCCAAATATGGGACCATAAAGGAACTACAGATTCTAAGAGGTGCTCAACAAACAAGCAAAGGTTCATAATCCATCTCCTGTGCCCTGTCTTGGTTTCTATCTCCATTTCCCCTTACTTAGATTTTGCTATTTTGGGTTTTTTGTTTTGTTTTGTTAGGGTGTGCTTTTCTTAAGTATGAGACAAAAGAACAAGCTGTTTCTGCCATGGATGCCATCAATGGAATACACAAAATGGAGGTAATTGCTTTTTTTGCTTTTTGAAAACTTAATCTGTTATATAAGTGAGACAATAACATCATCCTTTATTCTTCTTAGGGCTCGACTGTACCTTTAGTTGTGAAATGGGCAGACACAGAAAGGGAGAGACACACAAGAAGACTTCAAAAGGCTCAAACTCATATCGCTAGATTAGCCAACGCTGATCCAACAAACCCCTCACTGTTTGGAGCATTACCTATGAGTTATGCTCCACCATATAGTGGATATGGTTATCATGTAAGCAAAGCAAAGCCTAACGTTACTATTACTTCAAGATTTTGTCTTCATCCATCTTGTAATTGATAAAATGCTCTGTTTAAATTTTCCATAGCAGGCTCCTGGAACTTATGGTTACATGCTACCACCAATTCAGAACCAAGCTGCATTTCCAAATGTGATTGCACAACCAAACCAAGGCAATAACAACAACAGCAGCAACAACAACGCGTTGCAAGGAGCCTCGCATGATAGCTCTGTGCCGCCTCGTTTGGCACGTAGAAACTTTCCTTTGCCTCCTCCTGCAAACTACATAGGATCTGGTTATCCACCTGTTAGAGGTCTTCCTTATCCATTGGCTTATCCTAGAGGAATTATGAGTCCTCGTCCTCTAAGTAGCTCTCCTGGATCCTTATCACCTGGCATTGCCAACACCGGCGGGTTGACACCTTTAGGTCCCGTGGTTCAAACCGAAGGTCAGTGGTTAAAAAGGATTAACTCTTTTTTTTCTCTTCCCACATTCCTTAAGACCTGAAAACATTTGTTTTGGTTCTTCAGGTCCGGAAGGTGCCAATCTGTTTATCTATAACATACCTCGGGAATTCGGGGATCAAGAACTCGCCGCTGCATTTCAACCTTTCGGTATTGTTCTGAGCGCAAAGGTGTTTGTAGACAAAGCCACTGGTGTAAGCAAATGTTTTGGTAAGCTCTCTTATTTGTCACTGAAATGATGCATCTTTGTCTTGGTTGTTGATGTTGCTGATGTTTGTTTGTTTTGGTTTTACAGGTTTTGTTAGTTATGACTCGCAAGCAGCCGCTCAAAACGCTATTAACATGATGAATGGTCGCCATTTAGGCGGTAAGAAGTTGAAAGTCCAGCTTAAGAGAGAGAACAACAATGGCCAACTCAGTAGTAACTCCTAAAGACTCAAAAACCATCATCGTCTTTCTCTCTTCCTCAGATTAAAAAGTTCATGACAGAAAAAAAAAAGAAAACAAAATAGTCGGGCTAATGGGTCGACCCGGTTCAAGATTTGGACCGATCTTGAATAGATGCATCTGTGTATAAAAAATTTCAAATCTCATTGTGGGTTTAAAATTTTATTCCCATCAACTCAAAAAGCTGTAACTTCTTCTTGAAATGGATCATCTTTTCTTCTTTTTCTCTCTCTCTTTTTTTTTTTTTTTTTTTTTTTTTTTTTTTTTTTTTTTTTTTTTTCCTTTCTTCCTTTTGCAAATAACAATTTGTAATTTATCATCATTGAATTTCATCATGTAGACATTTTATGATTCATTAACATTAAATTCATTGAATTTTTTTTCTCCTTCATTTGATGATCTTGATGTTAACGTGCCAAAAACCCAACTCTTACATAAGTACTATGCATAAGTATAAAACATAAAACAAGTTGAAGTTGAGCAAAAAAAAAAAAAAGAGAAAAAACTTAACAAGCTACCATTCCAGTTTTCTTAGAAACCAAAATCTACTTCAAAAACCAAAAACCAAAATCCAAAAAGAAAAAACTAAAATCTAAAAACCAAAATCTAAAACCAAAAACAATGTAAGCATTTATGGCCCAAAAAAAAAAAAAAAGTCTTACGCGAGGAATTCAGACAGATCTCAACCGTTTGTTTGAGCTTACCTTTTTTTTTCTTTGAAATTCATCGCCAAAAATCTCCAAGTTCCGTTTTCTCGAAATTTTCTCATACCATTTGAATAAAAAAAGAGGCTGAGCAGTCTTGAATCTATAAAACTGACATAAAATTCATTTTAATTTCTTGTGTTATTTCGAAAAAAGTAAACCTAAATTGACGACACAGTATTTTGCTACTTGTTTTTTCTTTTGTGTTATTTCAAGATGTTTCACAGAGTCTCTTTGGTCTCATTTGCAAGGTATCTATTATTGTGTCCTTTGTTGTTTCTCAAAAGTGACAAAAGCGATCTTTGTTGTTTCTGAAACAGTATTGTTCGAGAACCTTCTTTAGAGGATTGGAACTTCCAGAGCTGAATTACATGCTCTGCACGATTCAGCAGATCATTTTGCAGCAGATCTGATGTTATCTTTAGAAGAAAAGATTCAGTGTTTCCAAATCAAAGAAAAAGAGATCAGAATCATCTTGTTACAAAACCAAACATCACAACACAAACAGAGAAACACAAACATGGAGAAGGACTACAACAACAGTCAACAGACAGGTTTCAGCCCTTGTTGAACCCTAATCAAACTCAGCACCAACAATCCCTAAAAGACCCTAACAAATTGGACAACAATCTCTGTATTGATTTACAGACACAACCACTTCTCTTCCTTCTTGTCTTTTCTCTGCAGGAAAACTACAATTATACCGTGGAAAAAGCAGATCCGGCTTGAAATTAGATGATCATTACTTCTCCTTAGTCGCTTGTGCTTGAGCTCAAAGCGTTGTTTTTGTTGTTGTTTGTGGCTGTGAATGATACAAGTGGAGAGCATTTAGGGCTCCAGTCTTCAGAGATACTGGTGTTTGAAACTCTAGCATTGTTGTTGAGCTGACTCAAGAAGCATTTCTCTATCGAGCTCAACGATCCAACATCGTTCTCATCTTCATGGATAGATTGGCGGCTGAGATGTTCCTGTTTCTGTTCTTCTTCTTCTTCTTCTTCTCCGCATTCTGAATCTGTGCCTTGTGATTCACAGCTAACTTCCATGTCTTGCGCGTTGTCAGAGTCAGAGTCAGTTTGGGAATTGGATGAGTGGGATGGAGAATATCCTTCTGATCCGGTCGCAGTCTCTTCCCTTTCAGCTAGAGTTCTCGTGATGAGAGTCTTGAGCAAGTTCATTACTTGAACAGCGTGCATTAGAGCCGTTAACGGATCTGTCATCTAAGAGATAGAGAAGAAAATGGCGGAAAAATGAAAACAAGAATCAAATCTTCAGTAACTTGCACTGATTGGATAAACGAAAGATTGTTTTTTTTTGTTTTTTTTTTACCTGAGTCATGTTAGGAGCAAAAACCATGGCTATGTTCCTTGCATTCATCTTGTTGGACTCTTCTTCCTCAACAACATCAGCCATAAGATCAACAGCCCAATTGAGCAAAGCTGACTCTGTTGGCTTCAGCTGCTTTATGAGCTCAACAGATTCTTCCTCGGTGTTGCAGTTGAGAACTTCCTCAGGAGAGAGACCGTCGAGGACTCCACAAGGCAGCTCTCTAAACCAAGCTTTTATAAGACCGGCCAAGCAGTGTACATCAATGTTCTCAGGAACAATACCTCTGTTTAGTTGGTCTCTTACTTGTTCCTCTTGACTGTTCTCAGGGTTTATCCTGAAAATCCCTTCAGCCTACAAAACCAAATAAGGGTATGATTTATCAATTAATCAAAGTGCTCTCGAAATTCTCAAAAATTTTGATTTGATTTGATTTCCAGTTTTCATACCTTGAGACCTTCTTGAGAATACAATCTTTCTTGCATTAGTAGGAGAATAGTTGGGACACTGTTTCCTTTAACGTCGTAAGAGCATTGCATTGATTCCGCAGACACACCAAACACGCTCACACTGCATTTATCAGAGAATCATAAGCTTTTAATTATAGCCAGAGAAATGTTAGATTCTGCTAATAATGAGCTTAATATCCAATTAAGAACACCATTACTTACAGCTGCAGATCCAGTTTCAGATTCTAAAAGATTTGAAATTAGGAATCGAACAGTTAGTTAGTTACCTTGCACTGGGGACTCGACATGGGATCTCGACCTGAAGCTCGTGAGGGAGGCCGAGGAAGCCATGGAATCGGTCGAATGTGACGTGAGTGATGTGTCGAACATTCGTTGGCCATCCAATCTCCATACTATGAACGGCGGAGGAAATCCCTCCGCCGATTCCGCCCTCGTCTTGCCGATTGTCCACACGGCAAGATACCACCGATTTCCGCAGCGCCGTCAGGAGAAACTCCACGAGAGACAGTTGCTGATTCTGCTCTTCCTCTTCCTCCGCCTCCTCCACCGCCGATTTCCCTCTCCCTCCTTTTCCTCCGCCGCAACCTACGCCTTTAGTCACCATCACAAGCCCCGTCATTGCTCGCAGAAGCTACCCACAGAAGAAGAGACAAAGATCTCGAATAACGTCTCGAACAATGAAGAATTCGCAGCCTCTCTCTCTCTCTCTCTCCGGACTTTGTGGTTCTTCTTCTTCTTCGTCTTCTCTCTCTTTGGAAGAGGATGAGAGTGTGTGATTTTGATTTTTGAAGTTCTCGAAAAGGTTTCTTATTTTTATTTTTTTATTGGATTTAATTATTATTTTTTGTGTTTTTGTGTTTTTGAATTTTGTCTTTTTGGTTGGATTTCAAAACCAACGGCCACTCATTTCAAATTTGCTCTCCCTCTAGGACTATGCTTTTATGAGCTTTCTCTAATGTTGGCTTTTATTGGAATCACGTTTCGCCCTGAGAATTTCTCTAGATCTACGATAATGCCACTCGATGTGGTTGGGTTCTTGGTAGTTGACGTGGCGTTTCATTTATGGATGGGATCTATCTATCTATCGAATTCAATCTTTTTTTTTCCTATGTGAAGTTGACATTTAATTTTGGATATATATTTTGATAAATTGATTTTCCCTATCATCTGCAAATTCTGTACATTTCTTCCCGAAAGCAGACCATCGGAAGATGATGTTCCGTTAATCCTATAGGGGTGTATAATTTGTAACAGTCTGGGCCCCCATCTGGAACTATTAAGACTACAGCCCAATACACCCTAACCTCTCTGGTGTATAAGGTAATTGTCATTATACCAACCTAGGTTATTGGTGAGATTCGAATCTGAGACCTTACCTTTTAATTAGCATTCCATCCAGGGTCTTCGTGGCTTTCATCAATTCAAACATATTTATGTAAACTGTCAACAAATCAATATATAGTTCTCCAATTAAAACATACAATTATCAACATTTAATAACTAATAGTCTGACAAAAAAAAAATATTAACTAATAGTTTTTAAACTATATTTATGGTGGGCATTTATAAGAAAAAACCATATTATTTGGTTTTACAATGTTGACATGATTGCGGAGAGGACGAGATTTACTATTTTTTCGTTAAAAAATAAAAAAATAACTAATAATTTTAAACTATTTTTGGTGAGTATTCATAAAAAAATCATCAATGTAACGTATTTCTGATTAATATAACATTTTAGCATATTATCAAAAAAAAGCCTGTCAAACTATATTTGTTTGCTAATATATTAAATTTTTTTTTGTCTGTCAACGTGTTAAAAATTGTATTAATTAGAAATACGTTACGTTGACTGTATTTTTTAATGTTTTTTTTGTTTCCTAAGTAAAAATTAAGAACCATAAGTTTATTACCAAAAAACAAATAAATATATAAGTAAAACACACACATAAACACACACACAAATCCTCAGCGGCTAGGGTTTTTGTTGTGCTATGCGAGATGAAGCCGCCTCCGCAAGATTTGCTTCGGGTTAGTCGATTTTCCATTCGCTTTTAAATAAAGTGAAACTAGTTTCGATATCTTACCGGATTTGAAAGATGTATGTTTTTCTTTACAACAATGAATAAACTAGTTTAAAGCACTTTTTGTCATGAATCTTCTTCGTAAATCAAAATATTTGAAGGTTTTTAAAGACATAAAAACATTTATGTAATGCAAAATCTATGTTTAGATTTCTTAGATTATCCAAATGGCTGATTATATATTATTTGGTGATATATTTTCAATTTTTACATGTAAACCATGAATTTGAGGCTTAACCATTGTAGATCTTTAAATTCTAGGCATTCGTAATCACTTAGTCACAATCTATTTTAGATATGAGATTTAACAATGGCATTTTTCTTTATTGTTCTAGCTTTCGATTCTGTAATTTTATCTATTAGTTTGTATCTACTTATGTTTTTGGAGTTTACCAAAGCTATAATGGTTGAATCTAGCATGCANAAAAAATTTTTTTTTTTTTTTTTTTTTTTTTTTTTTTTTTTTTTTTTTGTTAAGTTGCTTACACACTTTGATCATTTATGTTTTGTTTTCAGGCTCTGTTTCAAAAGAAATATTCTCAAGCAAGATCGTCATTAAAATCTGTTGATACTGGTGATACAGTAAGTACCTTTCTTCTAAATGTTTGATGATTCAGGCTGTGGTGAACATGATTTGATAGTTCTAGTTGGTCAATTGGTGAAATTAACTTTTTCATGATTTTGTTCGTTTCACCGTCACTCTTTTCAAAGATGGGTGGCAACAACTGCAAAACAAAATAACGCATAGTGTTATTTATTCGTGTTGCTGTATTGGAGTCATCATTTTGAGATAGCAAAACAAACAGCTAACAGTGAAATAACTTACCAACCAAAAGTTACTAACAGTTATATTATTTTGTGTACCTTTAACAAAAAAACAATTGGATTTTGTGTTCTTTTAGTTGGAATTTATAGTTTTGCTATATTTCAGATTGTGAAAAAAACACAAATTAAATCTACACACATTTATTATATATTTTCTTATGGTAAAACTAAAAACACATTACATTTGTTTGTTTGATTTATAAAAATAGTAATCTAAAGGTATTTAAGAAGTTGGGCCAAATATAAAATTAACTATAGGGCTTTGATAAAAAAAAAGAAAAAGCAGCGTTGGGCTTTGATTAAATGATTTTGATCAAAAAAAGAAGTCACGTGTTCTCTCACGTGATTGTCTTCATCGTTCCGACGTTTTGGAGAAAAAAATGTTAGGGTTTGAAATTGTAGCTGGGGTCAAAATAATCTGATAAGCTCTCCTTGTGTTTATGGCGCAGAGAGAGACTCAGTGTCATTATATCTACAAATGACCTCCCTGTTTCTACCTATTTACGTTATGCCACCATTCCCTTAAATAGTTTCTGCTACCGCTTTACCACTATCCTCCTCACTACTTCTCCTCATTTATCCTGATTTCTTATCTCCTTCTCCGCCATAATTTAACGCTAGAAACCACGAAGTCATTTGTTGCTCTGTTCACCGTAATTTTTCACCGGAAATTAGCTTAAGTAACTGTTGCATATAAGGAACATGATTGGGTTGTTGCAGCCTAACCATTTGGCAGCAGCTGTGAAGAGTTTGCATTCGCGAAGCTCTCTGGAGATTCACAAGCTGCTTAAAGATAGTGACGATTTCTGTATTGTTTATAACTCTGAAGAAGAAGAGTCACCGCAAAAGGTGCAACAACTTCTTTGAATTTCGAATTTTTTTTTCTCTCCCCCAAATCACTGATTTTGAGCTCTTTCAGATTAATGTAGAGAAAATGGTAGAAATGTTACCGCGGCACCTCATGGCAGTGGCTATGGCTGATAAAGATGACAGGTTTCAACATTTATTGCGTGGGATCAGACTGTTGCAGACATTGTGCGACTTAACATCTCGCCACACTAAACTCGAGCAGGTTCCATCTTTATATATGCGTTAACGAGCTTAAAATGAAATTCGACTTTATATGCCTCTATGGAAAATTATTTAGGAAAATGTTTGTTTTTTTTTGCATATTGTGATAGGTCTTGCTTGATGATGTGAAATTATCAGGACAGATGCTTGATCTGGTGATCCTTTCGATGATTGTTCTTGGCGGTAATCGAAAGGTTCTTTTTCCAAATTTCAAAACCTCTTTGCGTCTCTCTTCTTGTGTCTCTTTCGAGTTGTGATTTACGTCTGTTGCTTGTTTCCAGGAAAGCCGCAATTCAGATGATATTTCATTGTTAGACGCAACAGTGGTGGCTTCTAGTCTATACCTGTTGCATGGGCTTATCTCTCCTAACTACCAAGATCTTGTTAAAGTCTTGCTTGCACACCCTATGGTATGACCTTTATCATGATGTGCTTGAAATGACAATATGCGGAAAGAATGTATCATCGGGAATTGATAAAATTACTCTGCTTATGCTTTGAGATCTTGTGTTTAGCTGCGTTGGATTCGTTGATCTGATTATTATGTTTGTCATCTAGTTTGATGAGTTTATAGACAGTGCTTTTGGAGCGGTTCACAATGTTGTGAGATCTTTAAGCGCGAAGTTGCAGTTGCTGCATCGACGAACTGACCTACCGAAAAAGTTTGGCGCAAGTACTTTAGAGACGGTTAGCGTCCACTGCCAACAAGCTGAAGCTGCTTTGCAGTTCATTCATTCTCTATGCCAACACAAACTGTTTAGAGACCGTGTCGCGAAAAACAAGGTTTCTCTATTGCTTGGTTCTTAAAGCTTGAGATGCACCGATTTTAGATTAACTAGTCTCTTGTAGATTTATGACAAGTTGTCATTAACTCATTGTGATAAACTGATATTGTTGTGGAGAACGAATCTCAGAATTAGGTTTGCTGGTATTCTTCTTTCAGGAGCTATGTGGAAAAGGTGGTGTTCTTATGCTAGCTCAATCCATATTATCTCTAACTGTTGCACCTGAGTTTGTTAGAGCAGCCGTAATAATACCTTCCATATCTAGAATGAAAGCAAAAGTCCTTTCACTTGTAAGTCTACTGAAACTTAGCACAGTGTTTCTCTATTTACGGCCTGTAATTCATACCAAAGTTCATGTTCCTGCAGTTGCAGCACTTGTTTGAGGCGGAAAGTGTCTCGTTCCTTGACGAGGTTGCAAGAGCAGGAAACTTACATTTAGCCAAAACTGTTGCCTCAGAGGTTTGTCCTAATACAAAGACTCCTTTCAGATTGACAATCTTGCGGTTTTCCGATACCTTGTAACATCTAACTAGTCATAGATGAAGCCTCACTGCAAAAGACTAATGTTTGTTTAATGATATTAGCTCTTCTCCTCAATGGCATATGCTGTTAAATTGCATTTTGTACCTTCTGCTCCTTAATTCTCTTCAGGGAAGTTATATCTGTGAAGTTAGTGTTGACCTGTTTAGTGATGCTATATCTGTAATATAGGTTCTTGAATTATTGAGGTGTGGCCTTTCTAAAGCTTCCAAGGCTAGTGCTCCTCCTGAGTATCCAATGGGTTTTGTGCTACTTAACGCTCTGCGCTTGGCTGACGTGCTCACGGATGACTCAAATTGTCGACGTTTTTTCACAGAACATTTTGTAAGTAATAAATACACTCCTGACTACGCACTTTATTTATTGTTTTGGCACATATGATTTTCTGTCTAAGATACAATCTACAAACTTTCATTGCTCTGTTTATATCAAATTGCGGTACTCAAATTCTATGAGTTGATGTTTGACCGATGTTCAATCTTATCTACAGAGTATGGTTCTCAGTGCTGTATTTTGTCTCTCTCATGGAGATTTCTTGTCAATGCTGTGCTCTTCTGATCTTTCTAAAAGGGAGGATGATGCGACACTGGATTATGATCTGTTTACTTCAGCTGGATGGGTTTTGAGTGTTTTTTCATCTAGTAGTCAACTAGTCGTACCTCAGTTCAAGCTTAGTCTTCAAAATAACCTCGCCATGTCTTCGTACGCACATCAAAGAACATCCTTGATTGTTAAAGTGATGGCGAATCTTCACTGTTTCGTCCCCGAAGTCTGCGCAGGTGATATTTACTTTTTCCAGTTACTGCTTTCTTCATTTCCTATATCATATTGTGTTACTGCGCAGGCACACCTTTGTTTCTCACTATTTGTATTTGAAACCCGCAGAAACGGACAGGAACCGTTTCATTGGGAATTTTGTGAGTGGATTGCGAAAGGATCCTTCAAGCATATTGGTTAATCTATTGCCAGCCACTTCATATACTCCAGAGGCACAGAGAGGCACTGGTGTTTGCAAAAACCTACGTGTGTAGTACCTCTATTCCGAGACATTATTATTTTTTGTTTTGGTGATTTCGTTATGATAAATATTTGTATTTGTAGGTTCTCTGTTGCGTCATGCACAATCCTTGATCCCTACTGCCCTCAATAACGAAGATTTCGTAATTTTTAGGTGACATAAACTCTCAAACATTCTTCATTTTTTCACGTATGAAAAAATAAAAGAAGCCTTTTATAGTTCCCGAGCTGTGCTGTGTTTTGTGATCCCACTGATGGATATTGTCGTGTTGTCGTCGTCTGCAGGGTGTTCTACGATCAGTTGGAACCCCTAATCTGCTCTGAGTTTGAGGATTGTCAGGCTCAGGTGAAGGTGAAAAGCTTGCTACTCTCTCTTTTACATGGTTTTGTTAATGATTATCTGTTTAGTTACACCGATACAATCTTGTCGAGCATAGCTTAATTTCTTTAAAGGACGGGTCTTTTTCTTATTTTCTGAAGTGTTATGTTGTACAGCAAAGAAAAGAGCTTCTGAATCTTAACAATGTGGAAGCTTTAGAGAATTCTGATGTCCGAGTGGAAGGTGCGAACGAGGAGATGGAAATAGTCGAACGGTTGAAAGAGAGCGACGTAGATGCGAGCAATCTTGAAACCAGTGGTTCAGACTCGAGCTCTAACAGAGGGAAGAGCCTTGTTGATCGTGCTGAAGATGAAGAGTTGGTCCAGAAGCGGTTTAAAGGGATTTCGTTGGGAGAGGTGAAGGAGGGTGAGAGAGCTAAAACCTTTCTTGTCTTTGAGACACAGAGGAAAAAACGGAAGCGTAGTATCATGAATGATGATCAAATGGCGATGATCGAGAAAGCGCTTGCTGTTGAACCTGAAATGCAGCGAAACTCGGTTTGGGTACAGTTATGGGCCGATAAGTTGAGTCAAAATGTGAGTTCAAGAAATCTTCACTTTTCAATTTCCAACTTGTTTTGCAAACTTCCGAGCTTGTTGTTGACGATGCGAGTGTTTTTTGCAGGGTCCTGAGGTCATTACATCTTCGCAGCTGAAAAACTGGTACTACTTGCTTTTTTCTTTCTCTGTTCGCTGCAAAGAGAGTCTTGCAATCACTATTTCTGGATCTGACATTGACTGTTGATTGTTTTCTCTCAGGCTGAATAACCGAAGAGCCAAGCTAGCTCGAGCAAACAAGCATACGGGACCGGTTCGTGATAATAATAGCTCAGGGGATTTAGCGGAGAGTCCTGGAGATGAGAACAATTGGCAGCAAAAACCATCAACACCGTTTATAGATCAAGCTGCATCATCAGAAGGGCTGAAGCAAGGGCAACAAGTGATGCTTATGGACGAGAGAGGAGGCGAGATAGGGAAAGGAATGGTGTTGAGAACAGACGGTGAGTGGTATGGTTTAAGCCTGGAGACAAGACAGGTTTGTGTAGTTGATGTAATGGAGCTTAGTGGGTCATATGATTGGAGCAAAATGATCCTACCTTATGGATCTGATGATGTTGGGAGGACTTTTGGAGAGGCGAATTCGAGGTTTGGAGTTATGAGAGTCGCTTGGGATGTGAACAAGCTTCGGTCTCAGACTGTTTGATCAGTAGCATTTGACTTTGCTCAGTAGGTTTTTGTTTTGCTTTTAACTGTTTAGTGATTCTCATTGGTCTTAATCTCAAACATTCTCTGTTACTTTTATGAGCTCTGTCTCTCTCTCTGTATCCCTCTGGTGCTTTTACAGGTAAAGGTTGAGACTTTGAGAGTAAATAGTGAAGATAATAACAGACGGAAGAGTTTGATTTACTCTCCTTTAGATGACTTAATGCTGTTTAAAGAAAAAAAGACAAAATAATTTCAGGATTTTAGGGGATAAATTTAAGAAGCAATCAATAAACGGTTTAGACAATGAATTCAATAATGAGTTGATGGCTAATGATTATTAGAATATTCAGGAATAGTACCTGTAATATCTTCTTTTTTGAAAAGCATAGAGTCAATTCTTTGAAAACTTTTTGAAAAAGTATATAGACAATTCTTTGAATAGTAAAAGAAAAACAGAAAAAGTGTTAAACTAGAATTCTTAGAATTGTCTACATTATGCGTCTTGGAAGTTGTAACGGTACTCAATGGCATAATAAGAGATAATGATGTTCAAATTTTTGATTTCATCATTAGTGTTAAAATTGTGTTTAATGGTTAGAATAAATATAATAACTTTATTTCAAATTTGGTGGATTCAAAATTTACTAACTGTGTGAGTTTCTTTAGCAAAAAAAAAAACAAAAATAAAAAAAATTATTTACGTATACACTGACGTGGCGTCTACGTGGAGACACTCAACATGATGAGTCTCTTCTCGAAAAAGTTTTGAATAAGTTTATGTGTCACAATCCGATTGGGTTATAATTTTTTTTTTTTTTTTTAGAAAAAAATCTAAAGAAACCAACTAAGTTTCTCGATTGTATATGCTCTTACCTCTTAGAACATTTTTCGTTTAAACTTCTTTCTCTTTTGGTGTAAAAATAAATATTTAAATTACATACACACTATATCGATGGGTTTGTAAACAGAAAAAATAAAAAAAAAATCATCTCACATGTCGAGGGGTGTTCTCGGCTTTTCACAAACCAAAAAAGCCGTTGACTAAAGATGAAAGATGACTAAAAGTACAGCTCAGCGCAAACGCCCTTTCTATCCGCAGAAAACTGTGTCCTCGAGAATCCGCCGGAGCAACATTTTTAATTTAATTTTCCTCATTTTTAGTTAAAAACGGAAAAATAAGAAAGGTTTACTTGTGGGGGAGAGAGGGAGAAGACAGAGTCCGACGTGACCAGCCACCGTCGTCCGCCGTGAAGTCTCACTCCCCCGATCTGAACTTGCTGTGAAGCTCTTTCACCAGTGCCGTACTGTGGTCTTCCTTCTTCGATTAGCTGTCTAGGTTTCATTTCCATCTTTTTTTGGTTCTAATTTAACGTTGCTGGGTCGATTTATACGCGCAAAGTGGTTTCCATGGGCACGAAACCGTGGCTACATCCAGCTCCTCAGTACAAAACCCTAGAAACCTTTTGGGACGATGATGACGACGCTCCTGGTCCTAGATGCGCTCATACACTTACGGCGGTTGCAGCTACCAAGACTCACGGCCCTCGTCTTATACTCTTCGGCGGCGCCACTGCTATCGAGGGTGGAAATTCTTCCGTACCTGGGATCAGTAAGTAGCCTTAATTGAATTTGAATTTAAATTTCCTTTTCAGATTTCAATTTTTTTTTTTTTTTTTTTGGTTTGATCTTGAGTTGCCTCATGCTGATGGTTTGTTCTGGTTGTGGTTGTTTTCTAGGGTTAGCTGGAGTGACCAATTCGGTGCATTCTTACGATGTTCTGACTAGGAAGTGGAGAAGGTAAAAGAGACATTATCTTCAGTGTTAAGATTTTGTTGTTTGGTTTACTGATTTCTTGAGAATCCTCATCCCGGAGCTGTGCAGGCTTAAACCGGCTGGTGAGCCTCCGTCTCCTAGGGCTGCTCACGCTGCCGCTGCAGTTGGCACCATGGTCGTATTTCAGGTACTTTGTTGAACATTTATTATTTCTAGCAAAGCGCCAATTTTGAAAGACTTTTGGTCAATTTTCAGTTAGCACTGTCCAAGTATGACACATAGTTACGTTTGTCTGATTAAACAGGGCGGCATTGGCCCGGCCGGTCATTCTACTGATGATCTTTACGTTCTCGACATGACTAATGATAAGTTCAAGTGGCATAGGTGAGAGATGCTTTACGAATTTCTCCACTTTCGTCTCTCTTTGCTATTTATTTTATTGATGATAATTTTCTTGCTTTTAATGCGTTCTCAGGGTGGTGGTTCAAGGGGAGGGTCCAGGCCCTCGCTATGGCCATGTTATGGATTTAGTTTCTCAGAGGTATCTTGTTACAGTCACCGGAAATGATGGTAAGATTATATATCTGACATTTTATAAGTCTAGCTTCAGGAATTCTGTTTACTCTTTATAGGCATCTGAGAAAACAGTTAGACCATGTGTATCCTCCACAAAAGCACTGTCTCAGTCAAAATCCTGATGGACGGTCGATGATACATCTGATACTGCTAATTAGATATGTATATGCATTTTTCTTTCAACCTTATATAGTCCTTATATGGTTGTGATACTTTCCTTGACACTGAATAATGTGTTAATGTTTTTACATGGAAATTTTAATTTTCATTATTCTGTCTATTTCTTAACTAAATGTCCTAATTTTTTTCCTTCTGTGTATGGAATAGGGAAACGAGCTCTCTCTGATGCTTGGGCATTGGATACAGCTCAGAAACCATATGTATGGCAGAGATTGAACCCTGATGGTGACCGACCAAGTGCTAGAATGTTAGTTATTTAGCTGATTTGAGTAGCTACAGTAGAACATCTGTTTCTTCAACTAAAATTTCATATTTCGATATTTGTGCATAGGTATGCTACCGGCAGTGCTCGTTCTGATGGCATGTTTCTACTCTGCGGTGGAAGAGACACATTGGGGGCGGTAAAATTATCTTCTCCATACTTCTTTTTTTGTGTGTGTGTAGGAATCAATAGACTTCTCTTTCGGAGGATAGGGATTAGGGATATATAAGTGGTGTATATCTCCATTACTAGAGCTTGAATTCTTTTGCTAGAAGATCTCAATTTCAAGATGTTTATCTCGTTTATCAATTCTGGCTCATTCCCTAATATGTCTGTGCATCTGCAGCCACTGGGAGATGCTTACGGGTTACTAATGCATAGAAATGGTCAGTGGGAGTGGACTCTGGCTCCAGGCGTAGCTCCTTCTCCAAGATATCAACATGCAGCGGTATGCCAAATCTTACTATAGTTTCATAATGTATGAGTTTGTGAAGTTTCTACAATACTGCAGAAGACTGCATACTATATAGCCATAGAAATTGAGTTGACTCTTATTTGCCTTTATAATGAAATGATTGATGAGGCGTTAAAAATTGAATTACAATACAGTGCTCTAATTGTAGACATTGCAATGCGTTCATTGATTGTTTTTATCATCAGGTTTTTGTAGGTGCAAGATTGCATGTCAGCGGAGGTGTTCTGAGAGGTGGCCGTATAATAGATGCAGAAGCATCTGTTGCAGGTAATGTTCAATGCCTTTTTTCGCTTGAAGTACTTCTAGTGTTCTTTGTGATTATCTTTTATTTTTGCGATCTTGATTTTGTTTCACAAGCCTCTCCTGGAGATGGTAGTCAATTACATAGAATGCATTGCGAATAGAAAAAGCTGGGTTGTACTCCCTCTTATCCATTTTTGGTAGTGGTAATCAATATGGAATCTTTCATCTCGCAGTGCTTGATACTGCTGCCGGTGTATGGTTGGATAGAAATGGGCAAGTGACTTCTACACGCGGCAGTAAAGGACAAATCGATCAAGATCCGTCTTTAGAACTTATGCGACGCTGTCGCCATGGTGCTGCATCAGTTGGCATCCGGATCTATGTACATGGTGGTCTTAGAGGAGGTAACCCTGATATTTTTGCTTTTAATACAAGATGTTTATGTCGCAAATACATATGCTTTAGTTCTATGGTTTCGCGTATCCTAGCCTAGGTCAAGTTGATTCTTGGGAAGGTTTTTGCGTCACACTTACATTTCTCTTAGTTCAGTTGATGCCTTTCTTTGTATGAAATATTGCTGTAATTTTATTTGCTTGCAGATCTGTTGCTTGACGATTTTCTAGTCGCTGAAAATTCAACATTCCAGTCAGACATCAGTTCTCCTCTGGGAGCATCGGATAGAACCCAACAAAGCTCTACTCCCAGGTTTTCTTATGCCGCACGACCTCCTTCAGGCTCTGAACCAGCACTCTCCGAAAGACTGAGGTCTATTACGTTTCTTACACTCTTTTGGTTTTGTGCTCAACTCTACCTAGTCGTTCAAGCATTACATATATCTCTTTCCTTCTTAACAATATCAGCTTGGACGAAAACTCCTTGGAGAAATTGACGGAGGCTTCTGCAGCTGAAGCAGAGGTAGCAAGTTCTGTTTGGCGAGCTGCACAATCAGAATGTGCTTCTCTCGATGAAGTACCCTCTACATCTGATGCCAGCTCGCCAACTGTAGAAACCACTACTGATGGTCCTGAAACTGAAGGAGATGTCCGGCTTCATCCAAGAGCTGTATGTTAATCCTTAATATAAATTTCTCTTCGTTTCTATAGTACTTTTTATAGAATGTTTCTGTCTTTCCAACCTTAGTTATATTCGGTTGCTTAGTTTGGGATAGTTCTCAACAATATTCTATGCTTTAAATTAATGTTAAATCTGGTCTTGCATCTAATTGATTACCAAAAATGGCCTTACTATGTCATTTTATAGGTTGTAGTAGCAAAGGAAACGGTCGGCAGTCTAGGCGGCATGGTAAGACAGCTAAGCTTGGATCAGTTTCAGAACGAAAGCAGGCGAATGGTTCCCATGAATAATAGCGATGTGCCACAACCCACCAAGAAGTTCACGAGACAGAAGTCTCCTCAAGGCCTCCATAAGAAGGTATGATTACTTGTGGACACTGTCGTCAGAGTTAATATCTACTAATATGTTGTTGCTTGCAGGTCATTTCTGCTTTGTTGAGACCTCGAAACTGGAAACCTCCAGGCAATAGGAAGTTTTTCTTGGATTCTTACGAAGTTGGGGAACTCTGTTATGCTGCTGAACAAATATTTATGCATGAACAAACGGTTCTTCAGCTAAAAGCTCCTATTAAAGTATTTGGCGATCTTCATGGACAATTCGGCGATTTGATGCGGTTGTTTGATGAATATGGATTTCCCTCAACAGCTGGAGATATCACGTAAGTTTTAGCAAACGACTGAATGATGTTAGTTTTGCTAAACAAATAACCACTGAACCATTAAACGTATTTGCCTCAGGTATATAGACTATTTATTTTTGGGAGATTACGTTGACCGGGGACAACACAGCCTGGAGACTATATGTCTTCTGCTTGCATTGAAGGCAAGACGGTGCCTGATTTCACATCACCCATATTACTAGTGTCATTTAAATTGTTCTTATGGTTCTGAGCTATTCTTCCGCAGATTGAATATCCGGAGAATGTTCACTTGATTCGTGGAAATCATGAGGCTGCCGACATTAATGCATTATTTGGTTTCCGTCTTGAATGCATAGAAAGAATGGTACATACCTCTCTGCAGAATATGCATTGTCTTTGTCTCTAGCTTTTCTGCTTAGACTAATCCTGCTCTGTACTTTCACCAGGGAGAGAATGATGGGATCTGGGCATGGACAAGATTCAATCAGCTTTTTAACTATCTTCCCCTCGCTGCACTCATCGAGAATAAAATTATATGTATGCATGGTGGAATTGGGAGGTCAATCAGTACAGTGGAGCAGATCGAAAAAATCGAAAGGCCCATAACAATGGACGCTGGATCTCTTGTTCTAATGGACTTATTGTGGTAATACGTACTATCTGCTCCTGCTTAAAAAAACCATTCACTATTTCTTACCATCTCAGAGTCATAGCATAGTTTTTCCCAAGTACAGGTCTGATCCTACAGAGAACGATAGTATCGAGGGATTGAGACCAAACGCCAGAGGACCTGGTCTTGTCACGTTTGGGGTAAAAAGACACCTTCTCTTATCGTCTCTTTTCGTTAAGTACCATTTTTAGGGGGCCAATCCCTGATTGCGCAAGTCTTTGACATTGCAGCCTGATAGAGTCACAGAATTCTGTAAGAGGAATAAACTACAGCTAATTATCAGGGCTCATGAATGTGTTATGGATGGATTCGAAAGATTTGCACAGGGACAGTTGATTACGCTTTTCTCCGCCACGAACTACTGCGGTAAGAGTCAAAAACTTCATTTTGAATATGTTTGTAGTCTTGGATAGGTTTGAAATAGAATTAAATAAACGGTTGTGATACTTTTCTCATAGGAACTGCGAACAATGCGGGAGCTATATTGGTGGTTGGCAGAGGATTGGTGGTTGTTCCTAAGCTGATTCATCCTCTTCCACCTCCCATCTTGTCTCCAGAGAATTCTCCTGAACATTATGGAGACGATGCTTGGATGCAGGTAACAATTACTTTTACTGCTTCTTCTGTTCCAAGTTGATTATTCAAATCTAGACATAAACACTTTTACTGCCCATCGTAAAGAACACAATCCCCAAACAGAAAAACAGAGTTTGAACTTGTTTTAGCCATGAATCTGGCAACTTGACCTAGTGGTAAGAGACTATCTTTGTCTCTTAATCGAGCAACTTGATCTTAGTTAGTAGTTATGTGTGTGCATACCAATAAAGTCTCCAAGATATTATAATTGCTTAGGCAAAAAGGATAGTCTTGGAACAAGATGAGCTATAGGACAGTTATGTATGTTTTGTTGTAGCTAAGAATGAGACTCTGAACCCCCAAGTATCTGTTGCAGGAGCTGAATATCCAGAGACCGCCGACGCCAACACGAGGCAGGCCACAACCAGATTTTGACAGAAGCTCGCTTGCATACATCTGAGTCTGATTGCATTCCTTTTTTTAGTTTTTTTTTTTTTATGAAAAACAATTCAGGAAGTCAAATCGGAAGCAAACAAGACATTGGAATTTGGTACAACTCTATACAAGTATAGCAGGATTTGCGTTTAAAAATTTGCATTGTTCATATGCACTACCGCACATGTGTAATACATATAACCTACTGTATCAAAGAATGAGAATGGTATAGTACTTTTTTTTTGTTTCTTCCCTGTTTTGTCTAGTGTGAGATTGACTATATATATACAGTAGTAGTAGCAACATGACTAAAAAGAAAGCAAAGCCCAAATTAAGAGTACTGATGGGTACAAATTAAGAGTCAAATACAAAACAAACAAACTAGAAACCATTAAAAAGACGGTCATAATATTTTTGACGAAGTTAATGTCAAAGGGCACAAAAAGCACGGATGGTAGATTGAGCCTTACGTCCAGCTTCTGAGCGAAAGAAGCTAAGGAAATCGTCATAGTCAAAGGGTTTGAATATACGTGGATGTTCTTCGTCGATAAGCTCTTGTGGTGAATCTATGATAAATCCTGATTTTGGAATCGAGAACAGCGCAGTCGAATACCTTGTCTTCTTTCCCGTCATTAGGACTCGATGATATGGAGAAGACAATCGACCATTAAAAAATGCCTGCAACATCAACAAGTATAAGTGTGTGTAGGAAATGTTATTGAAAGACGAAGTTAGGACTTACACATAGAGACTCTCCGAGCATAACGAGGAAAGAATCTGGAGATGGTTTCGCTTTGATCCATTTTTTGTCTTTGGTCTGTACTTCTAAACCTTCAACTTGATACTGATGAAGTATTGTGATGATGTTCTTATCTGTATGAGAACGTAAACCTATCTTTGTCTCTTCTACATCATCATCAGGAGCTGATGAATACTTCATCATTCGAAAAAGATAATTTGTAGCCTTCAGATGTTCATCAATGTATTTCTCTATCCCAAAACTTTCCATTATCATTCTTCTCACCATCGTATCCAATTCCGATAGTTGCTCAGAATACTTGTGAATCGTCTCACTAATTCAACACAAAATATTTGAGTTGATAAATCCTTTTTTTGTCATTGATCTTGAAGGTTTTAAAAGAATGTTACAAAAGCAAATTAATAAAAGAATTATGCGGGTATTTACAAAATAAAAAGGTAGGAATAATTATAAGGTGTAAATTATTGACTAGATTCATAGTACCTAATTTTCTTGTTTCCATGATCAGGCCATATCTGTTGAGTAAAGTCGTTGACTTTCTCCAAAACATTAGCATCATCGATCCCCAAACTCTGGTAAAGATTATGACAAAGATATCCGTGGAATGGCTTCGACGACACGTTTCTCTGTTTGGTCTCAACCGGCAACTTGAAAAGCTCTTCCGTGGCTTCAAAAACCGACTTCTTAAGCTCCATTGACACTTTTTGAAATGAAGCTTCGAAACAACCGTAGTCTTCTAGAGCTTTATGGACATTAGTCTTCACTTCATCCCACTTTGAGCTTCCTGGTTCTAGGGTTTTTTCTGAGAAATCAATAACTGGGAGCTGAAAAGAAGCATAAAGAGGAGGAACAGAGGAGGAATCTGAATCCATTTCTTGATTCTGATAATNAGGGTTTTTTTTTTTTTTTTTTTTTTTTTCTCCGAGTTTTTTCTTTAGTGGAATCGAATTCTGAAAACTAGTAATAACTATTGCGTTCACCGATGGTAGCTGACTAAGCTATTAAGCGTAGTTGTTTATAAATAGAAAATTAAGTAATCATTGCGTTTGTTGACATTTATGACCATGATTAATATAACACTACCGTTGCGCTGGAAGCTTGCTGCGTATAATATACTTTATGTCTCTTATACAAAAAATGATAAAACATGATGTTTTAAGCATTTAGTCAAAAGAAAGAAAGTTGTTTCGGTAGAATGTCTCTTTCTAAAAACTTCAATTGTCCATAAGAAAAAAAAGACTAAAATTAGTGGGAAGAACACTTTTTCCCTAAAAACCCTATACGAAACTACATTTTTGTATAGTTGATTACCATGTTAACGGGTTTCATTACACGCACTTCTTCCAAGCCGATCGATCACTGACACCACACGTTCCTTAAGATTTGTTTAGACGATTTGGTCAAGTTAGGAATACGTTCATGTCATATTTATATATATAGTCATAAATTAAGATGTTTATAATTAAGCACTACTCTCTAGCTAATCCCAAGGTACATGGCGTGAATTACCCAACACTTCAATTAACACTAGATGTTTCTAAAATGTATAAATTCATGAAATGTAAATACGGTGTTTTTTTTGACGTAATTAATTTGAAAAAAATACATATTCGTGCATAAACTCTGACATGAATAAAATGATTAACATATTGTAAAGATGCAGAAAATTAGAATATGTGTTAGACTACTGAACATACACTAGACATAAACAAACTTACTTGAGAACACACTTGTGAGTAGAAATAGAAAACTTGAGACCTCAGTAAAGTCTTTACTGTAAAGTGTTCATTTTACTAAACAAAATATTTTGTATCGGTCGAATTGAATTAAACTAAAGACAAATATTGTGTTTGATATAACTCTATCGTTGTGCGGCGAGATTATCCCACACGCAAAATCACTAAATTGTGTCAAGACAGAGTCCATCCAAGTGGCAAGCTCATAAGCGGAATCGTTGTTGCTCTCTTCACCATTACCTATATCATCAAAAGTTTTCAGTTTTTTGTTTTTCAGTGGCTTTAGCTTTCCCCATAAACCATGGAAAGTTTAATCATCAAAGGTCCAACCTCTCTTCCCCACTGAAAAATGCTCTCAAGGGCTCTTTATCTATCAATCATCTTTTAGGAAACGAAAAACCATCCTACACATTTCAAATAAGAATATTGGACAACAATAGGCTAAAAAATTTTAAACACATCGGAGACTCGTCCTTCTTCTCATATGCATTCTCCGTTCATAATTTATGGAGGAAGTGATGATGGCTTTATAGCAAAGAAGACATGTAGCCTAGTGGGCTTAAACTATAACAATAATAGAAAAGCCCATTTTAGGCCCAATAATTCAACCTCGGGTCATTTCACCTCCAACCAGATTTTGACCCAACGTCGCTCATCTGAATCTTTTATTGCATTTTACTAATTACCAAATCAAAACGCCCCCGTGGCTAACACGAGAAAATTATTATCTTTATTTTATTTTTAATTAATTAACAGTCTCGTTCAAATCAGATTGCATTTTCCTTTCACCCGAGGAGCAATCAGAATCGATCTTATCATTTCTATATTCGCGAATCGCGATGATGATTTTGTTTCGTTGACGATGATTGATCAATCATTTCAGTGAAAAAATCCGCCGGAGTTTCTTCCCGCCGACTGAAATCATGCCTTTGCCAATATTCTCGTCGCGGTTACAGTGTTCGTCTTCGTATTCGTCGCGATCTTCGTTTCCTCGGCCCAAGCCACGGATCGATCCTAGCTTGACCTTAATTCCAGGCTTATCCAACGATGTCGCGAGGCTGATTCTCTCCTCCATCCCTTACCCTCACATCTCTCGCCTCAAATCGACCTGTAAATCATGGTACGCTTTCCTCTCTTCCAAAACCCTAATTTCACTCCGCCATAGACGAGACGGCAACAACAGCAGCACCCTCTCGCAACTCATTTGCATCTTCCCACAGGATCCTTCGATTTCGCCTCCTTTTCTCTTCGATCCCGTGACTCGTTCCTGGCGATCGCTTCCCCTCATGCCCTGTAACCCCCACGTTTACGGTCTCTGCAATTTCGTCGCCGTGGCTCTCGGACCTTACGTTTATGTCCTCGGTGGATCCGCTTTCGACACCAGGTCTTACCCTCTGGATCGTCCTCTGCCTACGTCTTCTGTGTTCCGTTACAATTTCGTGAAATCGGTTTGGGAGCGGCTCGCTCCGATGCTGTCTCCACGTGGAAGCTTCGCTTGCGCTGCGATGCCTGGTTCGTCGGATAGGATCATCGTTGCGGGAGGAGGATCACGGCACACGTTGTTTGGTGCTGCTGGAAGTAGAATGAGTTCGGTGGAGATGTACGATGTTGAGAAAGATGAGTGGAGAGAAATGAACGAATTGCCTAGGTTTAGAGCAGGATGTGTTGGTTTCATGGTTGAGAAGGAGAAGGAGAAGGAGAAGGAGGAAGAGAGAGAGTTCTGGGTAATGGGTGGATATGGCGGATCAAGAACTGTGTCTGGGATTCTTCCTGTTGACGAGTATTATAAAGACGCAGCAGTGATGGACATGAGAGAAAATGGTGGTGAGAAATGGAGAAATGTTGGAGATATGTGGGGAGAAGGAGAG
Organism: Noccaea bulbosa; assembly: GCA_900406535.1. Lineage (NCBI taxonomy): Eukaryota > Viridiplantae > Streptophyta > Magnoliopsida > Brassicales > Brassicaceae > Noccaea > Noccaea bulbosa. Next base: position 3,132 of record OVBJ01000168.1, on the reverse strand, counting down.
AGAGCTAAGCTTGGGAAGATTGTTGCTGTTGATTGTGGGAAGCCGACGTTTTTCATGTTGGATAGGGATTGGATTCTTAGGTATGAGATGGGTGTGAATCGTTGGAAGAAGGAATCGAGTTTGCCGAAGAAAGCTTCATACGACAAACGAGTTGGTTTCGTTGCAGTGAACGGTGAATTACATGTTATGATTCTCTTGGATGGGTATAATCTGATGGATACTAGACAACAGAGCAATGCTGGATCGTTGATGGTTCATATGTATGACCCGAAGAAGAAAACTTGGAGATCAGTCGTTGCAAAGCCACCGTTCAATCAACAGCTCGATTTCAGGACCACGGTTATGTGCACCGTACGATTGTAGAAGAAAGATTGTGGTTCATGACTTCATGTTGTGAGCTCTGAATGATGTTAGTACTGTGTCGTTGCTTTTGCCATTTACATATCATACCATATATATATTGCCTGTGCAGGTTGATAAAAATGAACTTTGGATATTCTGTTATATTGTAAATACAAGTGATACTATGGCTATGCATATAAATGCTTTCGCAGGTTTACCGTAAACAATGCAGGATTTTTCAATTGTCTTCAACTTCACTTATTGTCTCACGGAGAATTGTTTCCAACATTTAGTGGAAGATGATCCTATGAATTGCAGGTGAACAACTCTTCTTCTACTATCATGCCAAGTTAATTTCTCCATTTACTATCCAAATTCAACACTTTGTATAAGCTCTTTTCGAAACACGTCAATCATAACAATAGACAAAAAAGACTAAAAAGAAAAGTAAAATAAACTCTTCGAACTGAAAAATACTATTGTACGCTCCCGCTCATAGAATTTATTGAAAAAGGCGAAAAATTTCAAGAAATTCAAAGAAAAGAAAAAAACGCTTTTGCGTATGGTTACGTCCAGACCCAATCCAAAGGCGTTCTCGAGCTCTGCGGAGCTGTTTGATAAGGTTGAAGTTTTTAAGCCGCCGGCGAATCGTTCACAAGCTGCAGAAATATATCTCATTTGGTTTTGAAATACAAAGCAAGACAACAAAACCCACGAGAAAGGTAAGGTGATATATACACTATATCTTTGCATGGTTTTTGGACTGTTTTCTGCAAATCTCCCGTAGTAAATTGTTGTTGTTTTGTGTAGGTAATTTAGGTGTGCTTAGAGGATTGAAAGAAAAGAGAAACCGTGATGGATAGGCAACAACATCCATTCTCTCTTTTAATTTCTTGTTATATACGTAAGTTTTATACAACTAGGAGTTGTTATATATTATTTAGTTTCTAAAAATTATTATTTTGTATCGAATTTTGTTAATATTTATTACACTTATTCTTTTATCCTAGGTTTTTAAGTGTAACCCTAACGGCGTGCAGGCGAGAGAAAAAGATGGAAGCAGCGAGAGAGATAACTGTTGCTTCTTCCTCGAAGGAAGTCGAGATGAAGGAGGAGGAGGAGAAGCCAAAGAGGAGAAAGTGTCTGAGTATCTATGATGATAAGGTAGGGTAATTGTATAAAAGATGATCNATTTTTTTTTTTTTTTTTTTTTTTTTTTTTTTTTTTTGCGATTATAAATTAAGGCTTGTCTCCGAATTATTGTGTTTGTTGCAGCTTTGGGAAGGATTTGAAGAGGAGGGAATAGATCGGATCCTGAGAGGCGAAATAACACCCAAGAACTTGATTATTACTTTTCCTCTCCCACCCTTTGTAAGAACTAATTAATTAAGTTTGCTCTTATATTTAGATGTGTGTTTAGATTTATATCTCTTTAATTTGGACATGCATTACATTTTCAGGTAAAGCGAATAATGTTAAAAAAAGGCCATGGCTGCCACCATCTTGAGAGGGAACATTTGATTGTAAAGGAGTTGCTCTCAGTGTTCCCGAATTCTAAAACCATTGAGTGGGAGACTTACAAGCCATTACAGGAGGTTATATTGTCAAAAACCCCAAAACTGTTTCAAAAAAAAATTTTTTTTTTTTTTTTTGCGTCTATTAATTTGTTTTGTTTATGGATGGCAGATTTTGCCTATAGCGAAAAGAATGGGTTTTACATCTATCATTATCGGTCGATGTACTCCGACACGTGGTTCGTGTTTATAAAACTTTATTTTTGAATCCGTCTAATACTTAGACATGATATGGTGTCATATATATATATTAATAATGTTGGTTTGGTTTTGCAGATGAAATGCGTATCATAAGCATGATGAATGGGGCGTACTCTTGTTTCAGGGTTTTTGATCTCATCCCAGCAGATCTTGGTCCACTGCCACCGGTATTAGCTTTGTCTTTGTTCACATTCTCTTATGTAATGAATTAACATAGCTTAATTGTTGATGTTAATATTGTCTCGCAGAATCATGGAAATCCCACGAGTAACGCTCTTCTTTGTATGGAAAGGTTTAAATCTCCGGCCAGTGTTGGGACTGCCAGGTCAAAGCCAATTACATGCTTTCTTTATTCATAATAGTTTGACAATCTTTGTATCTCGAATATTAATGTCATTTTTCTTTTCTTTTCAGAATGATACAATCACTTTTCCCCAAGGTCTCGCTCTTGAGACAGGTCTCGGTCCCTCCTTCCCGTCGAAGCAGCATTGTGTCTTTCAAGAAGGAGAAGAGTCGTATTTATTTCCGTCATCATCGGTAATTTAATTGCCTCACCAAACTCGTTTTTTCTCTTCTTTAAATTATCTTCTGGCTAGATTTTCATTTTGATCGTTGCATATACAGTTTGAAAGCTCTTCGAGGAGAAAAAAGGCTTATCCCCCAGGTTTGTGTTATTTGCATATTATCTATTGCTAATTATGCCGACCATATGTATATATATATGATATGATATGTTGCATCTAGCAGTTGATTTGCAGCTCTTAATTTATTGTGGATATATGTGGCAGGAATGTAGACCTGAATTCTCATTCATGTTAACCAGTGTTATGAAGATTTCACTCAGAGACAGAGGGAGAATGGGTTTGCATTGGGTTGGCAAAGAGGTAAATCAACAACTACAAGACTAATTTTGTATGATGAGTATTTTCTTGGCATGGAAACCTTATAACACAACACATTGTTTCTTGGGTTTTGTGCAAAAAAACCCGCGAACTAAATTTTTTTTGCAAATTAA
>OVBJ01000167.1:0-85698 GCA_900406535.1 Noccaea bulbosa | reverse complement strand
ATTTTACAACGATTTGTGTCGATGGCAAAGGTCTGTTTTCTTGTAGTGACAGTAGGTATGTTGCTGTACTATAACAAGATGCAACGAAACCATAATTCAGTTTATTGATTTACAATATAACGTTATCATTTTTGATATTGTGGTCGATGAAGCATATAAGAGAAACTGTAAAATAGATCAAGGTAATGCGGAAGGTGGAAAGGGCAAGAGCATGTGGATAATGTAGAGCTGTTGGGGGACAATATTTTAATGAATGATAAATAAATTAATACTGTCTTTAATTTGTATGCTCCATTATTGATGCTTTCCGCTGTCATCCATCCCCTCAACAAACAACGGGTGGCAACGAGGATATTCGTTTTATTTTATTTATTCATCTAATTTATTTTTGATGGGTAAATATATCCTAGGATGAGTTTTATCAAGAAATAAGATGAGAAATTGGCAGCAATAATCACAAAAAATTATAATTAAACAAGTAATCATATGCTTTGATGGCTACGATATTCTTTGTATAATATGTAATATATACCAAAATACCTTTACTCATACAAATGTAAATGTTAGTATTTTTTTTTCAGCTTTTCTGTCTCTATTCAAACGAAAACTCAGAGAAATTCAAATCTTGTCACTGAAATTAAAATTATCGAAGATGGAAAACAATTTGTGCGAGAGTTGCGGTTATATGTTGGTGAAGGGAACATCGGGTAGAAAAAAGAAAAGAAAAATATCAAAAAGGATCAGATTCATTCAATTATATATTCAACTCGTATTTTTCTGATTTTTCAGAGCAATTTCAGTTTTTATTTGAACATCCTCTGTTGAATGAGCATTTTTATTGAAGCGATTGTGGTTGATAAAGCCTCAAAACAAGTCTTCATCAATTTTATTTGTTTTTTTTAATATATTTTACTAAGTCCATCTTCAATTTCTATATTCCCAATTCTTTTAGTATTTTTCTCTCCTCTCTCTCAAACTATTCCATTTATCAAGTCTACTATTTTAGTATTTTACAAACGTATTACTGGCCCTAGATGTAATTGTGAATGTTGTGAAGGCGGTAAAAAACTGAGGGATTAGATATGAATTCCAGTAACGAATTAAGATCTAGTGTGTATAAACTTGTATTACGCATTGGAGGTGGAGAAGGAATGAAGACAGAGGGTGATGAAGAGACATGAATTTCTCTTCTTCGTATTGACTTTCGTAGGGCTATTTTTGTCCATCTCTACTACCATTTGGTTAATTGGTTTATTTTCATATTTAGATGGCTATAAGCTTTATTTAAATGCTCAGTATGGTTATTAGACAAATTAAACCAAATAAGATATACCTTAAATTCACCCAAAAAAAAGTAACTTGTTTGTAAAGTTCACCACATACTGTAGATTCTTTTATTTGTAAAAATTAATTATTAAGGAGCTTGCTCAAAGAGCTGTGAAAAAGTCTCTGCTTACAAAGGAAAATTGCATGCTGAGATTGTCATAGCTAGAGAAAGTTAAATAAATTACAAGATTAAGCAGGGTTATCAAATGAGGTGGGACAGTTAGCCAAGTAGAGGAAATCCTGGCGAAGTTTTGCCAAAAAGAAAAAAAAATACTATACCATAAAAACTGCAAGAGCATCATATATATTGTGTGAATAATATATGTTACATATACTGATATCAGTGGCGGACGCATGTAGAGCTAGGGTGTGGCATGGTAGATCGTTGTAAATGGCGATATATTAAGCTCCGTCGCATGGCTTTCATCCCAAAGGAAAAATTTACTTAACTATAGGTCAAATTATGAATTGCATATATATAGAAAAAAGAGAGGAAGGCAAAGGCCATCGTGATATATATTATCATATATAGGCAAATAGCAAGCGTCGTTTAAGCCATTGCAAGAAAACGAGGATTGACAATGATTTGAGACATTCAATTTGGCCCTACTTTACAAATTACAATGTTTCTGTGTATAAATTGGGAGAAATAATTCAAACCCTGTTAGATCCGTAAACCAATAGGTAATAACCACAAAAAGACGATCAACTTTTATTTACCGATCCGGTTAGAACAACAGGGTGAAAAAGTATAATCCGATAAAATCCATATCCAGAAGTATTCAAATAGTCTCTATGTAAAGAGTCATACTCCAACTGAAATAAGATAATCCCTTTTCTACAAACTCTTTCAGTTATATGGGCCAACTGAGGCTTTACAATAATATGTGGCCAAAAGAATATTATGGAGCCCTACACTAGTTAACAAATTCCTTCAAGTATTTGCCTTCGAACTTTATCGTGTCGTTTATACATAAAATTGAAGGCTTATGTTCATATCTTATATGCGACTGCAACCAATCGTCATCACGAAAATTTAATGTCTACTTAGTAGCTCGATTTTAGGCTGATACTGAAAATACTCCACAAACTGATTTTAAGCTGAAATGTACGAGTTAATACTTTTAACACAAAAAATCTTCACTTTGCAATTTTCACAAAAGAAGATCTATATGGACAATGGATGTCAACCCGGCGACACCAATTTGCCTAGACGGCAAATGGCATCAGTGGACCGAAATTAACATTTGATTAGTCAAATCTTTTAACAAAAAAAGTAAAAATAAAACATTGACTAGTCTTTTTTTTGTCGACAAACACTGATTAGTCAAATGATACGAAATTACGAATCCTAATTTATCCAAACGAGAGCGACTCTTATCTACCAGGCTGCTATTACAATTAGCCGCCTCTTATCATCGCCTGCGTCGCGGTGTACGAACAGACCCAATACTTCCTCAATTTAAACCGTCTCATCAGATGGCTTTGACCATNTAAAGTTTTTTTTTTTTTTTTTTTGGCAACTCCATGTAAAGGCTATCGACGGTTATAATACAAACATTTCCCACCGGAGTGTCGCCGCCATCACGTCATCTTAATTTGTCGTAAAAGAGCATATTCCAATTGATATATCACGTCTCATTAATTTTATTTGATTTTTTCCCCCTTTGTATAGAACTATATTTCCAGAGGAGAGATCAAACCATATTCCAACACAACCTATTTTATTTCTTTCTATTTATAATCCAATCCAACAAGAGTCTAAACACGGTTGTATGGATATACTGTATTAATTAAATCAACGTACATCATCTGTATGATTTTAAACAAGTTACCTCTAACGTCTATAAATCAAATTGGATAAAATCACAAGAAAACCATTATTATATTATTAATTGCTACAGTTATTAAATTTATGTATGTATATATACATGCATCAGACCACCAAAAAAGACAAGACTTATCGATCATGAAGATGATCAGACTTAGCATTACCATCATAGTATTAGCATACACGGTAGCTACGGTGGCCGGACAACAGTGCGGCCGCCAAGCCAGTGGTCGGACTTGTCCCGGCAACATCTGCTGCAGCCAGTACGGATACTGCGGAACCACGGCGGACTACTGTTCTCCGGCCAATAACTGCCAGAGCAATTGTTGGGGAAGCGGCCCAAGCGGTCCAGGGGAGAGCGCTTCGAACGTACGCGCCACCTACCATTTCTATAACCCGGAGCAGAATAATTGGGATTTAAGAGCCGTGAGTGCTTATTGCTCCACGTGGGATGCTGATAAGCCGTACGCGTGGCGGAGCAAGTATGGCTGGACCGCCTTCTGCGGACCGGCTGGTCCTCGTGGTCAAGCGTCTTGCGGCAAGTGCCTGAGGGTAATTATTTTTATGTTTTCTTAATTCTTGACTTTTAAATCTTGTTAATTACATGAATGATTTTGGTTCAGCGAAAGAGAAGTCCGCTTACAAAAACTAAACAAAAAAAAACTGATGGAAAATTATGATATGTACAGTATGGAGAAATATTAGTGACTAATGAAGGAATTATATAGTTTAGGTGGTTTTTAGAACCGGTTAAAAGAGTGAAATAACCGGTGGGTGTAAATGGATGCAGGTGAGGAACACAAGGACGAATGCAGCAGTGACGGTGAGAATAGTGGATCAATGCAGCAATGGAGGATTGGATTTGGATGTTGCAATGTTCAACAGAATCGATACCGATGGTTTTGGCTATCAACAAGGCCATCTCATTGTCGACTACCAATTTGTTGACTGTGACAATGCGCTCGTTGAGCAGCCAGATTCCAAAAACATCCTTGTTACTGCCATTGGTGGCGTTTGATATTATGTACTGATTCTGGCGGACAAGATCGGTCCACACATAATAAATATAATAAAAGACATATGTCGAGTGATATGTTTGTTTAAAAAGTCATGGTTGATAAAAACAGAGTATCGTCATGGTCCTCATGGACCGGGATTACCGGATTAATGATGGTCTTGGCAAAGACGTGCACGTTTTCACCTTTTCAATAAATTGCTAACTTTGACCGGAATTAGCTACGCACGGTTGATATAAGATCGTATAACAGTATATTTACATAAATGTAAAACTTCATGTATAATACACAATAAACTTACTATTTAAAAAAAAAAAATATTATTAAAAATTGCAAGAATTTCAAACCGTCATGGAACGTGAAACAAGCGGCGCTAGAGCCATCTGGTTAAGAATAGTAATACATTGAAGAGTCAAACCAAAGCCAAAGAAAATTACACACAACATTCCAAATTTCGCACTAGGCTAAACTAGCCATTTCATAGTATACAATCTTTTATAAATAGAGTTTCATGATTTCTTTATTCTATCTATCACAACTTCAAATAAACGAAAATCAATAGAGAAAGAATGTCAAGACTTAACATATGTTTGTTTGCGTTGTTATGTGCGTTTGCGGCTAAAGCAGCCGCTCAATCCGCTACCAACGTGAGAGCAACTTACAATTTCTACAATCCTGCACAAAACGGGTGGGATCTTTACCGAGTAAGTGCGTATTGCTCGACGTGGGATGGGAACCAGTCGCTTGAGTGGCGTCAGAGGTACGGCTTGACAGCTTTCTGCGGTCCGGTTGGACCACGCGGTCGTGACTCTTGCGGTAGATGTTTAAGGGTAAGTCATTTTATCTATCTCAATTATAATCACGTTTTGAAAGCGCCTTATATAACTCAGAAAACGAGCTTTTTGAAATTGTGCATGTGTCATATATGTGATCTTTCAATGTTTTAAACGTAATATTAAAAAGCCAAAACATAAAATCGCAAACGCAGGTGACGAATACTGCGACTGGAACGCAAGCGACGGTGAGAATCGTGGATCAGTGTAGTAACGGCGGTTTGGACTTAGACGAGGGCGTTTTCAAACAGCTTGATACTAACGGTCAGGGAAACTTTCGTGGCCACTTAATTGTCAACTACGAGTTTGTCAACTGTTGAAGATCTTCAAGTTCAAGATCGTCACCGTATTATATCACCTTTAATTAATCATATGCAAATAAGAGAAAATAAATATCTCAGGTTTTATCTTTCATAATAAAGAACAAGGGACCCTATAAAATAATGTGTTTGAAAAAATTGTTCAAGGAATCAAGTGATAATTGGATTTCAGTATTATTACCAAATCCGAGCACAAAGAAAACTTGATGCTGTTAGAATTTTAAAATATCTTGTTACCAATTTTTACAAACGTAACTACAGTTATTTAATTAGCTAGGGATTACATCACGTGATTTCCAATATTCTTACATTACGATGTAGAAAGCTACTCGCAATATTAATACAAAAATATTGGCTAATTAACCAGGAATCATTCCAGTTAAACAAAAAGGTCAAATTCCAACAACATCCACAAATATTTTCATGATTAACGCAAATGCAATCATATTTAAATGTCCAATATAAACGTCAAACTAAACAAATTAATATATATTACTACAGCACACTAAAACATCAACTAGGTAAAAGAATTACAAAATCATACTTCCTCAGTTTCATGTCATTTTAGAGTTATATATATATATATTTTTTTTTAAATAAGTATCATTTTAGATTTTCAATGCATAATTGTATATAAATTTTCAGTTTTAACATCATCTATTTATTGAAATAACCAAGGAATTAAATTTGGTAATATATTAATTATTGGTATTTTATAAATTTTAATTTGGTTTCTTAAAATTTTAATTTTAATTTACTTTAAACATCACTTATTATAAAACGGATTTAGTATATAAAAAAAAAAAAAATTAATATGTAAACATAAATATATTTAGTTTTATGTATTTGTTATCATAATATCCACATTACGTGAAAAAACTTTATACATATCATAAGAAAATAAATATAACTAACTAACTATTAATGTTGAACCCGTGCATAGTTAGTGTATTTGTAATTAAAGAAACTCAATATATCACCACAAACTCATAAAAAATCCCCAAAACCTAAACTCCGATTTAACAAATTCACATTCTACATTCTCGATAAAGCAAATCAAGCAAAAAATAGTTCAAAAATCTGAGTTGCCGATTGTGATTTCGAGTGAGAAAGCAAGAGATATCAGATTCAATAAATCCAATGAGTCTAGCACGTGAGTCTCAAATGTAGATTTTTCTTAGAAGAAATCGATCTCTGACGCGAACGAAAATAAAGATGAAATCCAAGGTATTTTTCTGGTGATTTTTGTTTAAGATTGTTCTTAGAAGCAAATTTGCGTTCTAAATATTACATTTTCTTATGTTTGCTGTGCAAAGAAACGGCTCTGACCTTCTGAAAAACTTGTCTCTTGGAATTCATATGTCTTAAGATGACAAACTTAGAAATTTCGAAATTTATAGAAACTGTGTCGCTATGGTGTGGTGGTCAATGACGAGAATATGCTAACGTCGTTACAAGTTAAAGTGTACAATACAAAATCAAATAATTTCAATAACGATATCATTGCAGTGTATCATTCCAAATTGGATATATTTTATTAGTTTTGGTCAGTTGTCATTTTGTTAACACCCCTAAATTACCGTTAACGAGCCTTTCGTCGTTAAGCGGTGGGCTTATCTGTTGAAGCTATTAAAACTAGGTCCTAAATACTCACATGTATAATTAATTTTGAGAGGTAACAAGAGTACAAGACTTCTATGTAATCCTTGAATGGAGATAGTAAAGAGTCAAAAAAAAACCGGTCTTTACAACTAATAATAATCTATAATAGTCTAGATACACTTAAATTATGTTCTAAGTGATCTTAAGTACTACTATCTCTCTCCCAAATTATAAGCAGCTTGAGTATGAACCAATATCAGAACCATGATTATCATCATCTTCATAATGATCATGATATTATAAACCAAGATCTCTCATCATAAACTCCTCCAAATTTGCCGTTTCTTAGTGAAAATCATGATGATAATAAAGTAATGATAAACCAGGACAATCATCATACATCTGCAGATGACCAAGTATAGAAAAACTCAAGAGAATTTTTTAATCATTCAAAGCTGTAAACCAGGACAAATGACCAAATCCGAGCACAAAGAAAACTTTGTTCTTGAAGGGCTTTTTAGTACATTCAAGTAAAAAAGGGCAACTACATAAGTAAGAGACCAATGTAAGAAGCGATCAAAACTTCATACATACACCATATAGACCCTCTTTCGAATATCTCGCTTATGATTTGGCATCAATCTTGTCCTTGCCGTGAAACTTCCTTCCGGCATCTACAGCTTCTCTGTAGAAGAAAAAAAAAAAACGAATCAGTTATCTCGAAAAACTGATAACAAAAGGATAAAAGATCAAACATCATCATAAGGGTTTCAAAACGAACCTGAAAGCATCAACGAGCTCTTTGCTTTCGGGGCTAAGCAATACTCCCTCGTAAAAAGCATTTGCTGCCTCGTCGAATCGCTGGAAATTCATCAGTGTCTCAGTGAGTTCAATACAGTTTCAATGTTAAAAGATAAAAATCAAAGCTTTTTCCATGGAAATGGAAAAGGCTTTTACCTGAAGCAAACGCAGAGCAGCCCCTTCTCTGAAACAGCCTTTAGGCCAATCAGGTTTGAGTTCTCTGCAGGCTTTCGCATCGGATAAGGCATGCTCTGCTTGTCCTAACCGCAACCAGCAGAGGCTTCGGTTCGAGAAGAAGGTATGATCCGTCGGGTCAAAATCAATTGCCTTTGTTCAAAACAAAATGCCACAAAATCACAAGATGAACATAATTTAAGAAGAGTGGTTTAATTTATAAAAGAAGAGTCAGTGTTGAATACTTGTGTGTATGCGTCAATGGCCATCTGGAAATCCTTTCTGTGGAATGCATCTTGTCCTCTTGCTTTTGCTTCTGCAGCTTTTGCCTTTGCTTCTTCAGAGACCTGTGGAAGATCTCTCTTGATCCCGGTCTCTCCTGATTTCGCCTTGTTTGAGTTTGCCTCTATTTCCTGTAAAAGTTGTTTGTTTAAGAGAAAGAAAAGTTGAAACATTCAAGAGCAAACAAAACATCAACAGAGATCTCTCGTACCCGTTCTTTGTTTGATTCCATGTGAGCGAGAATTCCATCTACTGACCAATCCGAAACAGATTCGGGTTTTGCTGTCAACGGGAAGAGGATCTCAACAACCTTTCTGTTCTCTCTTGCAGCCGCCACTTCCAATGGTCTGTTTCCTTCCTACAGTTCACATAGTTCATAGCTGGAATCAGCAAAAACTAGACGAGAAATCAAATCAAATGAACAAAAGAAAAGTTAGAATTGATTTTTACCTCGTCTTTCTGATTAGGATCAGCACCAGCTTCAAGCAAACAGTTGATTAACTCGAGACTTCCAATATCAGCCGCAATGTGCAACGGAGTTGCACCACCAGCAAAAACATTAGCTTTGGCACCCGCCTGTAAATTACCAAATTTTCTTCTTCTCTTAGTTCTGATTAAAAACGTTTAAGCAACAGAGAAGGTTAGGAAGGTGACAAACCTTGACCAACAGCTCTAAGCATGCTAGAGAACCAGCTGCCACTGCAGATAACAATGGTGTGACACCATCTTCGGTCTCAGCATTAGGCTGCAGAATCATTCAAAAAAAAAAAAAAAAACTTTTCAGTACAGGTTTGAATAGACAATCAAATGCAGAGATGCACAAAAGTTTTTACATTGGCGTTGTGTTGTAACAAGACTTCCACAGCATCTTTCTGGTCGTGTCCAGCAGCCCAAACCAATGGCGTGCCAGACTCGCTTTGAGAATCTACGGGAACACCTCTAGAAAGCAGTTCCTTTAGCAACTCGATTTCTCCTAATCAAATGTTATCGACACAAGGCATGCATATAAGCAAAAAGCACAACACTTTATCCATGATCCTGAGAAAGCGAAGACGAAAACGGAGTAACAGAGGAAACTGATAAACCAAACCTGTCCCAGCCGCGTGATGCAATGCCGTGGCTCCTAGTTCACTTGCAATGTTAGCATCAGCTCCTCGCTCTAAAAGATACTTTGCCGTTTCAATCTGTCCTTGCCTCGCAGCATGAACAAGCGGAGTATCCCCAGCTTCGTCTTTGGTGTCGGCGTCGAGTTTGAGGTCTTCCAAGAGATATCTGCAGACATCAGTTTGGCCTTCCCTTGCAGCGAAATGAAGAGCACCGCGTTTGTTTGCGTCTTTGATACTCTCTACAGTTTTTCTCAAGTCTTTTCCGTCATCAAGCTGCTCAGCAACCTCTGCTCGGAGAAGAGGACATTAGATGCAGTATACAACGTAGGAACGTTAATTTAAATTATTAACGAACTCACTCTTAAGGAAATCAAGATTTCCTGTACAAGCAGCATTCAGAAATTGCTGAACTTTCTCCCTCGCTGAAGTAACAATTCAAAAAAAAAAAGATTCAATACCCAATCCAGTACAACATAGATTAAAGTAATGCAAAAATTCAATTACTACTTATTGAGTTCCTATAGTTCTAGTTAAGAAAAAAACCAAATTTCTTTGTCAGATCAATTCAACTAACAAAACCTATAGAGGAATCCGGAATTCATAGGGCATCGAAATACCGAGATCGATACGTAATTTTCGAATATATATGAAGAAGGATGAGGGAGCAGACCTGCTAGAGCAGCAGAAGCATCAGGAGCCATGGCAGATACTAAACCTTAGCTTATTTCTCGGATGAGTTATTAATGAAACTTCTAAGCGAGTTCGATGAGGATCGGAGCTAGTTCAGTTCGCAGATACCGGAGATTGTGTCTGATTATCACAGCAAGGCTTCTTCTGGTTCTATCTAGGTTTTATTAGGAAGAAGAAATCCGAGAGGTTTTATTATCTTCGATTAATTTGAATTTTACACCCTCACATTAGTTAAGTAATATAAACCATGCCCACTAGTTTTCTTTGTACAAAATAAACCCTGACATATTGTACTAACCCACACGATAGATTTGAGAACAAGTGTTTAAGAGCCATGTTGTGATAGGAAAGCTCGATGCCCATTTTATCTCTTTTCGGTTTAGCATCTTATTTGATTTGGTTTTGGTTGTATACTTTAATTAATTGGTTTTGGTTTTGCTAATGTCGGTGTGCTGTCTGACAAACTATATATGCAAGGCTTATGCCATGCAAGAATAATATTCAGACGTTAACCTAATTACTACTCTCTTGTCTCTTTCTCTCAATCAACTTCATCCTCCTCAAACCGAAATCCAGAATCTTCGAGGTGACTACTCTTTCTCAATAATCAGCTCCTAGACTGAATTAGAGAAAATCAACTTTTTCTATGTGTGACAAAACTAGAAATTTTATTTTTAAGAAACGAGGGAGTATTAGTTCTTGAAGGGGTTTTTAGTAAAAAAAACTTCACACAGAAGATCTTTTATGATCTGGCACTAATCTGTCCTCCTCCTTCCGGCATCTACAGCTTCTCTGTAGAAGAAAAGAAAACGAATCAGTTATCTCGAGAAACCGATAACAAAAGGATAACAGATCAAACATCATCACAAGGGTTTCAAAACGAACCTGAAAGCATCAACAAAATCTTTGCTTTCAGGGCGAAGCAATACTCCCTCGTAAAAAGCACTTGCTGCCTCGTCGAATCGCTGGATATTCATCAGAGTATCTCAGTGAGTTATACAGTTTCAATCGCTGGATATTGAAACTTTTTTTTTTTTTGTACCTGAAGCAAACGCAGAGCAGCGCCTTCTCTGAAACAGCCTTTAGGCCAATCAGGTTTGAGTTCTCTGCAGGCTTTCGCATCGGATAAGGCACGCTCTGCTTGTCCTAACCGCAACCAGCAGAGGCTTCGGTTTGAGAAGAAGGTATGATCCGTCGGGTCAAAATCAATTGCCTTTTGTTCAAAACAAAATGAACATAGATTAAGAATAGTGGTTTTTGAATTTAGAGCAAGAAGGTTTAGTGTTGAATACTTGTGTGAATGCGTCAATGGCCATCTGGAAATCCTTCCTGTGGAATGCATCGTGTCCTCTTGCTTTTGCTTCTGCTGCTTTTGCCTTTGCTTCTTCAGAGACCGGTGGAAGATCTTTCTTGATCCCGGTTTCTCCTGATTTGGCCTTGTTTGAGTTTGCCTCAAGTTCCTGAAAAAGTTGTTTGTTTAAGAGAAAGAAAAGTTTGAAATATTCAAGAACAAACAAAACATCAAGAGAGATCTCTCGTACCCGTTCTTTGTTCGATTCCATGTGAGCGAGAATTCCATCTACTGACCAATCCGAAACAGATTCGGGTTTTGTTGTCAACGGGAAGAGGAGCTCAACCACCTTTCTGTTCTCTCTTGCAGCCGCCACTTCCAATGGCCTGTTTCCTTCCTACAAATCACATAGTTCATAGTTGGGAATTAGCAAACGTTACACGAGAAAACGAATCAAATGAACAAAAGAAAAGGTTTTTCTTTGCCAAAGAATTGATTTTTACCTCGTCTTTCTGATTAGGATCAGCACCAGCTTCAAGCAAACAGTTGATTAACTCGAGACTCCCAAAATCAGCCGCAACGTGCAACGGAGTAGCACCACCAGCAAAAACGTTAACTTTGGCACCCGCCTGTAATTACCAAAAAAAAAAAACAACCAATTTTTCTTCTTCTCTTAGTTCTGATTAAAAACGTTTAAGCAACAGAGAAGGTTAGGAAGGTGACAAACCTTGACCAACAGCTCTAAGCATGCTAGAGAACCAGCTGCCACTGCAGATAACAATGGTGTGACACCATCTTCGGTCTCAGCATTAGGCTGCAGAATCATTCAAAAAAAAAAAAAAAAACTTTTCAGTACAGGTTTGAATAGACAATCAAATGCAGAGATGCACAAAAGTTTTACATTGGCATTGTGTTGTAACAAGACTGCCACAGCATCTTTTTGGTCGTAACCAGCCGCCCAGACCAATGGCGTGCCAGACTCGCTTTGAGAATCAACGGGAACACCTCTTGAAAGCAGCTCCTTTAGCAACTCGATTTCTCCTAATCAAATGTTTATCGACACAAGGCAGACATATAAGCAAAACAAACAGCACTTTCTTCATTCATGATCTGAGAGAAAGTGAAACTGATAAACCAAACCTGTCCCAGCCGCGTGATGCAATGCAGTGGTTCCAAGTTCACTTGCAATGTTAGGATCAGCTCCGTGCTCTAGAAGATACTTTGCGGTTTCAATCTGTCCTTGCCTCGCAGCATGAACAAGCGGAGTATCCCCAGGTTCATCATTGGTGTCGGCGTTGTGTTTGAGGTCTTCCAAGAGATATCTGCAGACTTCAGTTTGGCCTTCTCTTGCAGCGAAATGAAGAGCACCACGTTTGTTTGCGTCTTTGATACTCTCAACAATTATTCTAAAGTCTTCTCCGTCATCAAGCTGCTCAGCAAATTCTGCTCGAAGAAGAGGACATTAGATGCAATACAAAAGGAGGGACGTAAACTGACAAATAAAAAAAGGGTAATCAACGAACTCACTCTTAAGGAAATCAAGATTTCCAGTACAAGCTGCATTCAGGAATTGCTGAACTTTCTCCCTCACTGAAGTCACAATTCAAAAAGACGAAAAACACACAAAAAGATTAGATATTTCGCCCCCACCAAGTGTCCAACTTCAATACCCAATTCATAACATTGATTAAAGTAATTCAAAGTTTCAATAAGCAGTAACTGAGTTTCCATTGTTCTAGTTAAGGCCATAGCAGAATCGTAATAACACTGAAAATTTCACTGAAGAGGAAGAAAAAAAACGAAATTTGTTCATCAGATCAATTCAACTTCATGGAATCTCTAATTCATACGCGTTCAAAGACAGAGATCGATGATGTTTTTTATAATATAGAGAAGCAGGAAGAGAGAGCAGACCAGCAAGAGCAGCAGAAGCATCAACAGCCATGGCTGATACTAAGCTTAGCTAATTTCTCGGATGAGTTGATGAAATTTTAGAGTCGGTCTGAGAATCGGAGGTAGTTTAGTTCGCTGTTACCGGAGTTTTGTGTCTGAATATCAGAAGAGATCTGAACAAGCGTTTGGCTTTTTTCAATTGCCGGAGGCTTCTAGCTAGGTTTTAGGAAGAAGAAGACTCGAGAGGTTCGGTTTTATTTTATCTTTCGATAAATTTGAATTTTACACTCTCACATTAGTAAGTGTTATAAAACATACCCACTAGTTTTCTTCATACAAAACTAAACCATGACTTCTCTCATACAGTCTCTTAATAAGTTCCTCTCAAGTCTGAACAATTAACATTAGACGCAAATTGTCACAAAATATCAAAAGAAGAGTAGAATTGTTCAATTATTAGCCAATCCAAGACCATATCGTAATCTTTTTGTCTACAGTTTATGAACATGAAAGGCTTTTCTTTTCTTTCATCTTTTGTTCCCTTTGCACAGAGCATATATACAGAGCCATGATCTTCCTTCTCTTTTTCTACCGACCCGAAATGTTCTATCATTTTCTGCTTTTTTGTTTTTTCTTCTTCTTCATAATCCTAATTATAATAAAAGGATTCTCTTCTTTTCTATCGCTCAAAAGAAAATCTGAGTGATTGAAGCTTACAATCACATATACACTTTATCAATAAGACTGCATCACAGAGCATGCAACTGCTTGTGCCCAATGTCTCAATCTCTGCTTCACTTCTTGAGGATTGTCCCCTACAAAAAAAAAACAAAAAAATCAGAAAAAAGAACTCTCAAGTTCTTGATTCTGATCATTAGTTTTCTTACCTGAGCAGAAGATCTTCAATGATTCTGAATCATTTTTCTTGGGGCTACATGGTATACTGTAGGAGAAAGCTGATGCAGATGCGCTGCTGCTACGGCTGCTACTAGGGGAAGGGAGAGGCGAGGCCTGACGAGTCACTGCAAAGTAAAGATCAAGAGCTGGTAACGTATTGCAGAGCTTTTGTCCTGCGTATTCATTGAAACCGAAACCTAACTCAATCGATCCTTTAAGCTCGTTTAAATCCTCATCGGTTAGTTTCTTCTGCTCGCCAAGATTCTCTGAAACGCCTTTATGAAGAAGCTTCTTTTCTTGAATCATTATCATCTGGCGTCGCCTTCTTTCCCAAGCAACGTCTCTTGGTGTCTCGCACATAGATAACTGTTTCGACAACCGTTGTTTCGGTTTTTGTGAGCCCACCGGCGTTGTCGCTGCTGTTCTGACCGTTCTGACCTCGGGAAGCGCCGCCGGTTTTGAGATTTGCAATGTAAGACCTTCTCTTCTTCTCACCATTTTGTTGTGTGTATATAAAGCAGCGTGACCGGAAGCTAATGTGTTATGAAGATGTGTGGCTTGTGAATGCAATATTAGGGTTCTTCTTCCTGGTTTTATTAACCACTTTAAGAGATTATCAAAAGCTTTAAGCTTTTTTGTTAATGAATGTTCTTTGTCTGATGGCCGCGTACGAATATATAACGCGGCCAACAAAGAGGTTTATAAAACGGGTCGGGTTGATCAAGATTTTGTTCTTTATGCCCTTCTCTAGTTGGATTTAGTCCAACCCGACCAGATAAACTTTGAGGAGACTCGAGGTGCTTTAATGGAGGTTAGCAAATCAGTTTCCACCATTGATCTATGCAATGGATAGAGACTAAAGCTATTTTCCTCCATTGACTCAACCAGATCTTTAGGGACCTTCTTTGTTTAGATCCTTTAACATTCTAGTCTGTCTCGATCAAGTCAAAATGTCAAAACTTTTTTATTATTTCTGAAACAATATGGTTTACGAGTTACTATATTTAGATTAAATGAATTCATGTACTACACTCTATAACCATATGCTAAACATAGTTTTTTCGAATAATCCTCTCCTCCAAGGATTCTCTAACTACTTCTGTTTCTCTTTCAGACAGAAGAACAGAGAATGAGAAAACACCACTAACCTCATTGCAGAGGAAACAAACCAGACAAAAGAGCCAGAAAATAGAAAAGAAACAAGAGTGTATCTCGCCATTTCTGTTTTTTGCTTCTTGTTGATCCAAGCAAGTCCTGCTCTGAGTTTTCATGGTTAGGCCATAGAAAAAATAAGAAACAAGCTTCCAACTTTGTCTTTCCGATCTGATTTCATCAAAAAATAAAGCTTTTCTCTTTTTTCTTTCTTTCTTCCTCCCATAGGCCACAAAGTATCTCATACCCGTTGATGTGTACGCCATGAACGGGAAAACTTGGATTCTCTTTCACCTCTTGTGTCTTTCCATTCTCCTGGTTTTGCCAACTAGATCTAACGGTCAAGATTTTGCATTGAGCTGTGGGGCAAAAGAACCATCTACTGACCCAGACAAGAAAAAATGGGAACCAGACGCAAAGTTCCTCAAGACCGGAAACTCTATCCAAGCAACAGCCACATATCAAGACCCTTCGCTTCTCTCTACAATTCCTTATATGACAGCCAGAATCTTCACAGCTCCATCAACTTATGAAATCCCTGTGAAAGGAGACAAGAGGCATTTGCTCCGACTACATTTCTACCCATCAACATACACCGGCCTCAACATATCCAACTCATATTTCGCTGTGGCAGCTAATGATGTTACCCTTTTAGGCAATTTCAGCGCCGCTATCACCTGTCAAGCCCTGACACAGGCTTATCTGGTTAGAGAATATTCTCTTGCACCCATCGAGAAAGATGTTTTGAGCATCACCTTTACCCCATCGGATAAGTATAAAGACACTTTCGCCTTCATTAACGGCATCGAAGTGATTGAGATGCCGGAGCTGTTTGACACGGCGGTTCTTGTTGGTTTCTCTGATCAGATGGCGGATGCCAAGGCCGCGAATCTTCAGTCGATGTTTAGGCTAAACGTTGGTGGTCAGGACATCCCTGGAAGCCAGGACTCCGGTGGGTTAACAAGAACATGGTACAACGATGCGCCTTACATATTCAGCGCAGGTCTTGGTGTTACACTTCAAGCAAGCAACAATTTCAGGATCAACTACGAGAAAATGCCAGTCTCTACAGCTCCAGCAGACGTCTACAAAACCGCTAGGACTCAAGGCCCTGACGGAAACATCAACATCAAATCCAATCTTACATGGACGTTCCAAGTCGATACGAATTTCACTTACATCATGAGACTCCATTTCTGCGAGTTCCAGCTCTCTAAAGTCAACCAGAAGGCTTTCAACATCTACATCAACAACAGAACAGCGCAGACAGATCCAGCTGCTGCTGATATAATCTCGTGGACAGGAGAGAAAGGGATTCCGACTTACAAAGACTACGCGATCTACGTAGATGCTAACAACGGAGGCGAGGAGATATCACTTCAGATGACTCCATCAGTTTTTGCTAAACCGGAGTATCTTGATTCACAGCTCAACGGGTTAGAGATCTTCAAGATGGACACAATGAAGAATCTTGCTGGACCAAACCCGCAGCCATCGGCAATGCAAGCTAACGAAGAGGTTAAGAAAGAATTCAAGAGCGGGAAGAAAACAGCTTTCATCATTGGCTCAGCTGGAGGACTTGCAGCGGTTTTGCTCTGTGCGCTGTGTTTTACAGTCTACAAGAAGAAACAGTATTATCAAGGAGGCGACTCTCACACATCAAGTTGGCTTCCTTTATATGGAAACTCTACCACATCAGGAACAAGATCAACTATCTCAGGGAAGAGCAACAATGGAAGCCAACTATCTAACATTGCAGCCGGTTTATGCCGTAGATTCTCTTTACCCGAAATCAAACACGGGACTCAAAACTTCGACGATTCCAACGTCATTGGAGTTGGAGGGTTTGGTAAAGTCTACAAAGGAGTGATAGACGGGACAACCAAAGTGGCGGTGAAAAGATCGAATCCTAATTCAGAGCAAGGACTCAACGAATTCGAGACGGAGATCGAGCTTCTCTCCAGGTTAAGACACAAACATCTGGTGTCGTTGATCGGATACTGCGACGACGGAGGCGAAATGTGTCTCATTTACGATTACATGGCTCTGGGAACACTCCGTGAGCACCTGTACAACACGAAGAAACCACAGTTAACTTGGAAACGGAGGCTAGAGATCGCAATCGGAGCTGCGAGAGGACTACATTACCTTCACACGGGAGCCAAATACACGATCATACACAGAGATGTTAAAACCACTAACATCTTGGTAGATGAGAACTGGGTAGCGAAAGTCTCCGACTTTGGGTTATCGAAAACCGGACCTAACATGGACGGAGGCCATGTGACAACCGTCGTCAAGGGAAGTTTCGGATATCTAGATCCGGAATACTTCAGAAGGCAACAATTGACGGAGAAATCAGATGTTTACTCTTTCGGAGTTGTTCTATTCGAGATCCTGTGCGCTAGGCCGGCGTTGAATCCGAGCTTGCCCAAGGAGCAAGTGAGTCTCGGAGACTGGGCGACGAATTGCAAACGGAGAGGGACTTTGGATGACATAATCGATCCCAATTTGAAAGGGAAGATTAATTTGGAGTGTCTGAAGAAATTTGCAGACACGGCGGAGAATTGTTTATCGGATAGTGGAATAGAACGGCCGACGATGGGAGATGTATTGTGGAATCTCGAATTCGCGCTTCAGCTTCAGGAAACTGCCGATGGGACTCGACAAAAGAATCCGAATAGAGGAGGAAGCTCCGAGGATGTCGGCGTGGCGGTTAACGTCGCCGGCAGAGTCGAAGAACATGACGTCAGTGATATTTCCTCCGAAGAGAGTAGTGGAATATTCTCTCAGATTGTAAATCCCAAAGGACGATAAGGTCATTTCAGAACTCTTTTCTTTACCGGTTTATTTCTTCATTCCGATGAGAGGACCAAATAAATTTTGTTTTTGGTTTTATGTAAGACAGGCAACAAAATAAGAAGAGGGATGGATAAAAAAAACTTGAAGATGGTTTCATTTATTTTGAGTGGTAATTTTAATTAATTAATCAAAAACGTTTGTAAATCGTAGTTAGAAATTTGTATGGAAAATTTTGTCGGATGAGATTAATGTTTGTTCAGTTTCTTGTCAAATTGGAGAGCTGAAACATGGAAATTGCATTATCAAAAAAAAAAGAAACATGGAAATTGTGTTTAAAGTCGGTTAGATAAAAAAGGGTGAATTAGCTTAATATTCATATTGGAGATAAAATTTGAGAATATAGCCATATGATCTGTAAAATTCAAAAGGGAAATGACCACTGTTTTTTGAGACCAAATTACCCTTACAATTGCTCTTATTAGGAGAAAAAAAACACAAACTATAAACACAAACTTTCGGCACATGTTGTTTAGTGATGACGCCCTTGCTTTGATCGAAGCAAAGACAGAGAGAGGTGAGATTGAAAGGGACAGAGGAAATTGAGTTTCGTTAGGAGGTCGCTGAGACATGATACAGAATCTCTTTGATAATCGGCAGTGTTCTATGGGATTCTCAAGATATTGCTGAATTTCAAAAGGCAAATTGGTGGAGGAGATGGAGGAGAGATTGATAACGAAAAACATGAGACAAAAAAATAAAGAAACAAATAAATGTTTGCAATGTGTGTTGGAATCGATTATCCCAAATGATATGTTGGATTTTGGTTCAGAAAGTCTGAAGTTTTTGGGGATCACCGATTTCCTCTTCTTTGATGTATCGATCTTCCTCTTTCAGCAAAACTGTTTTCTCTGTAATTCTAAATGGTATATTTGGTAATATTCCATATAATATGCTCCATATTCTAGTTATAAACTTATTATGGTTAGTCTCTTCATTACCCATTTTTTATTGTTATTGAGTATAAATTCCCAATAAAAATCTTTTATAAAAAAGAAAAAGTTGGTTAAATAAATACAACTGAAAGCGGGAATAATTATATTTTCCAATTTTGCTCTTACAAAAAAATGGAAAGAGAATCCACGTTAAAACCGAGATAACCCTGAGTAAAAGTAAAAGTTAATATTTCAATTTCATTCTCTCTTCTTCGAACACACTCCGCGAATCTCCTCCTCCTTTTCTCCTCGCCGTCAAATAGCCACTGCCTCTCCGTTAATCATTCGCCGCCGTCTGTCTTCTCGCCGTTGACCCAATTCGGTAAGTTGTCTCTTTATCAATTTATGGATACGGAAATTAACATCGTTTCGGTACTCTCCGTTATCAATTTTGATACATTGGTTGTTTGAAATTAATCTCTGTTGCGCTTTATAATTCCGGGATCAAGATTGTGGGCTCTAAATTCTCGCCAAGTCTGCATCTTTCTTCTCTGTTTTTCCTTTTTTAATAAATTTTCTAAATCTTTACAGAGATAAACACTAAAGAGAGCTCCTACAACTCCGAGTGAAACCATGGCTTACGGTGGTCCGTCGATGAATCCACCGGCTATGATCGGCGCGGTTCCCGGGTCTGGCAATCTTAAGCAAGTGAAACTGGAAAGGGAAAGCGAACTTAGGATCGAAGTCTCTGACGAACCTCTCAAACTCCGTGTGGTTAACGGGACGGCTGAGATTTTCGGCTCTGAACTTCCGCCTGGAATCTGGCGCACCTTCCCTCCACGCCTCAAATTCGCGGTATGTAACCATTATGATTTAGACCATTATAGATCAAATAACCTTGTTGGTTTGTATTGGATTTTGTCAAAGTGCATTCTTGAGTTGCTATCAAATTCACCCTCTAGGCTTTATAGTTTGGAAATTGATGATCTTTGCCAGTGAAAATTGATGATCTTTGGATGAAAGACTTAAGATTTAAGCAGTAATATAACGAATCAGTCGCATAGCTCTTAATCCCTGTGTTTACCGTTTTGTGCCTTTTGATTACTGTCAGGTTTTCACCTGGTATGGAGCGACAATTGAGATGGATGGTGTCACGGAAACTGACTATACAGCAGATGAGGTAAGAGGTTCTTGTTTCTTTCCCACGCTTTCTTTAGATATTTTAGAGCGAAATTTGTTTAGTTTACTAACAACGTCTCGGTTTTCTTAGACACCAATGGTGAGCTACGTTAATGTGCACGCCATACTAGATGCAAGGAGACGTTTTGCCAAAGCATCCACATCTACTGACTCGGAATCTATTCAGGTACTTCTCTTCTTTGCTGTATGCGATGTTATCAAGTTGAAACATTTGATTCTTAAGAATCCGATTGAATGCAGGGACCTCGGGTTATTGTAGTAGGGCCTACGGATTCCGGGAAGAGCACATTGACAAAGATGCTTCTGAGTTGGGCAGCCAAACAGGGATGGAAACCTACATTTGTAGACCTTGACGTTGGCCAAGGCTCGATTACAATACCGGGAGCTATTGCTGCTACTCCTATAGAAATGCCACTGGATCCAGTTGAAGGCTTCCCTCTTGATATGGCCCTCGTGTACTACTTCGGCCACATCGCACCCATGTAAGTGGATTTTTCGAAATTTCTCTTCCACACACATTATAATTATACGTTATTTCTGTCGATGAATGACTTTAAAAAATCTCTGCCTATGGTTACTCTCTCAGAGTCGGCGCCAATAACAACGTTGAACTTTACAAAGTTGTGGTGAAAGAGCTTGCTCAAGTGTTGGAGAGACAGGTTGCCGGAAACCCTGAATCTCGAGCCGCTGGAATGGTGATCAACACAATGGGATGGATCGATGGTGTCGGTTATGAGGTAAGAGTGAGCTCCTTTAAGAGTACATTTTCTTTCTTTCTTTCATTGTTCAAACTTTTGGCTAAAGAATGGTATCTGCTGTCATTTCTTCTGCAGCTGCTTCTTCATGCGATCGACACATTTAAAGCCTCAGTGGTACTTGTATTGGGTCAGGAAAAGCTTTTCAGCATGCTTAAAGATGTGCTGAGAAGCAAGAGTAACGTCGACGTCGTGAAGCTTCACAAATCAGGTGGAGTTGTAGCCAGGAGCAGTCCTGTTCGTAAAGTATCAAGGGCTTTTAGGATTCAGGTAAATATATATTTTCATAGCTTTTAATAACCCTTGTTGCATGCTGTTTAGAGACAAAAAAAAAAAAAAAAAATTATAATGATGGAATCTTGAATTTGCAGGAATACTTCTATGGACTATCGAAAGAGCTCTCTCCCTATGCCAACACAGTGAGTTTCAGCGACGTGCAAGTGTTTCGCATTGGTGGTGGACCTCGAGCTCCAACATCAGCTCTTCCAATCGGGTCTGACCCGGTTTCTAATCCGTTGAGGGTAACACCTGTAATGATTGACCAAGGACTGCTGCATTCTATACTGGGTGTCTCTTATGCAGAAGAACCAGACCAGATCATCTCAAGGTAATCATCTCAACATGTTCTTGCTGTTTCAGAAATCAAAGTCTTGTGTTTTTTTTGTGATGATTTTCTTACTTCTCTTTGAATCTTTGTGTGCAGCAATGTATCTGGGTTTGTGCATGTGACGGAAGTTGATGTGCATAGGAATAAGATAACATATTTAGCACCATCGCCTGGGACATTGCCGAGCAAGTTCTTGGTCGCTGGATCTTTGTCATTGCTTGATGAAGGAAGAAGATGATTAAATTAGACAAGAGAGAGCCATGTTTGTTTTTGCTAAGAGAATGATGCAGCAGCTCAATTTATCTTTTTCATGTAACTTTGATAACTATTTAAGCCTTTTTCTATATAAATTGCCTTAACTCCTCCAATCTCAAGGTTCCGAGTTTGAAAGTATGAGAATCGATTCCTTGAATGATTTTTAGAAAGTATGAGAATTTTCAAAAGTCACAAAAATATTTATACAGCATTGGAAACCAAATTATAACATATTGTATCATATAGACATAGTTGAATATTTTTTATTGGTCAATGTACAGATGAAGAAGATTGAAGAGGTGTGAACTCTATTCCATTCTCAGATTCTCTCTTTCTATTGGCTCACAGTGTTACTTCAAAGATGTTCGTAGCTTTTGCTTTTAAAGATGTCCGAATAAATTAAAGATGTTAAGATACATTATCTAATTTTGCCTAAACGAGATGCATAATTATCTTATTTTTTTGAAACAGGTACATGATTTAAATTTGTACTAAAAATAGTAGGTGCAAAGTAGGTCCGCTAGTAGGCCCCACTTTGGGAATCTTTAACAGAGGGCTCTGTTTTCTTGTTTCTCCCTTCTCTGAGACTGCGACGACCACCTCTCTGCTCTGAGGTCTTTCCTGTAATATTTTATATTCCACTCTTGAAAAAAAAAATATATAAATAAAAATGTTATTAACAACTTTAGCTTGTTTCTAAAAAGAAATTGATTGAATTTTGGTCTCCTTGAGACTATATGAATAAACGAAAGAGAAAGCTTTTTCATTTTAATATTTTAATGATGGTGGGGGAATTTATTTGGTAAAAGCAAGTCTAACTCTTCCCCACCCACAAAGTGTAGAAAGCAAAAGTCATAACCTTTGACACTTTTCTCAACATCTCTCTCTCACAAACAAACAAACAAACAAGATAAATCTTTCTCTTTATTTTATCCTAAATTCCTGAATGATTTCTTGCTCTTAGCTAGTTTTTATCTTCTGAAAGATCTCATATTTCCTTAAGCTCTACAATTTTGTGGGATTTTTGTTTTTTCTTCTTTTCTTCTTTTGAGCTCATTTTGTCTCTCTGGGTATAGACAAAAGATCTCATCTTTGAGCTCTTGTATTGAGGGAGTTTCGATTTTACTTAGCACTATTCCTTCGAAGTGATTTGGACAGATTCAGCATTTGGAGGAAGGAACTCATGTTGATTGGTTTTTTCTTAGGGGTTTTAGTGGTTGAGTTCTTGATTATTCATGCGCCTTTGATTTGATCTTAGTTTGGAGTACACTCTCTCTCTCTCTCTTTCATGTCTTATCAGTTTAGATTCACTGGAGTTTCGATTTAGGGATCTTTTGTTATATAGGTTGCAGATTCCATCTTTGTAAGGCTTTTTAGGTTCTTGGTTTGATATATGATTGTCTTGGGCCTCTTGAGAATCTGGTGTTAATTTAGTTTGTGAATTGAGGAATTAGGGTTTTCTTGTTCTCTCGTCTGAAAGCTTTGGGTTGAAGGAAAAAAAAAAAAAACATGGAGGAAGTTGAAGCTGCTCACAAATCAGCTATGGAAAGCTGTCATGGAGTCTTAAAGCTCATATCACAACAACCCACTGATCCCAAATCTCTCTTTGTTGAAACAAGGGAAGCAGTTTCCAAGATTAAGAGAGTAGCCTCTCTGTTAGCCAGAGGGTCATCAGGTCATGGAAAATTTAGAAGAATCAACAAGTTTAGGTCTTCTTTTCCTCAACATATCTTCTTGGAGAGTCCTATTTGCTGCAGTACTGATTTAAGTTGTGATTACACTCAAGTTCTTGCACCAGAGCCTCTTCAAATGGTTCCAGCTCCTGTTGTTTATGATGAGATTAACCAAAGACACCAAATGGGTCGTCATCCTCCTCCATTGATGCTTGGTCACAGAGTGTGTGCTGAGAAGTCGTTTCTGGAGTTAAAGCCACCGCCTTTTCGAGCTCCTTATCAGTTAATCCACAACCACCGGCAAATAGCTTACTCTAGGAGCAATAGTGGCGTAAACCTCAAGTTTGATGGATCCGGTGGTACTAGTTGCTATACCCCGACGAGTGTATCGAACGGATCGAGATCTTTTGTATCATCTCTTAGTATGGATGCTAGTGTTGCGGATTACGACAGGAACTCCTTCCATTTAACCGGATTGTCCCGTGGGTCTGACCAGATATCCAGGAAGACCTGCTCTGGTAGTTTGAAATGTGGAAGCCGAAGTAAATGTCATTGTTCCAAGAAAAGGTTTGTCATTTTTCTCTGTGGCAATGTGATAACTGTTATATGTTTTGTATGTCGTTGTAAAGGTTTGAGATTTTTTTTTTTACAGGAAACTTAGGGTGAAACGGTCAATCAAAGTGCCTGCAATCAGTAACAAGATTGCAGATATTCCTCCAGATGAGTATTCATGGAGAAAATACGGGCAGAAACCGATAAAGGGCTCACCACATCCGCGGTAACTATACATACATATACTTTGTTGCTGGAATATTTCTCTTTAGATTTGTGTCCATTTCATATAATCAGTCTCCTTTGTGTGTTTTGTTTTCTCTTGTGCAGAGGATACTATAAATGCAGCAGTGTGAGAGGTTGTCCGGCAAGGAAGCATGTGGAGCGGTGTATCGATGAAACTTCAATGTTGATTGTGACTTACGAAGGGGAACATAACCATTCAAGAATACTGTCTTCACAATCTGCTCACACCTGATGAGAAGAAGACCTGGTCTTTGTTCTCTAACCCTGCTCTTATGATTTGAAGAAGAGTGAATCGGATTCAAGAAACTAGTCTTTGTAGTTTGTGATTTGCAATTGTATATTCCCACTTTGATATGAGTTGTAATGAGTGTTTGTGAAATTGGATCATGTGGTCGTATCAAGCAGCAGCAATCAACAATTTGGCATTTTAAGTCACTAACGAGGAAAGGTTCCATAGTTTGAAAGACAACGATCCGTATAAATCGGAGAATATTTAACACATGCATAAAGAGACATTCCATATGAAACACAACTTCAAAAGGCAATCAAAATGATGATGAAGATATATATACAGTAGACTGTTTAACAACAACAAAAGAAGATCCACACTGTATATGAACAGACTAGGTGGATAAGAAGTCACATTCCCAGTATTAAAGAACTACCATCCGAGGTTTTGGAACAAAAAAAAGATTAGTTTAGGCAACACCAAAGGATTAGCTTTCATTTGACAGAAACAGAGGAGTGTCTACATGATCGAGATAGACTCTGATCATAGCAAACTGATGTTCAATTTCTTCAATCAAAACTTTTTTGGCAATGTCTCCCTTGGGATCGTAAGAGAGTAAACAGAAAGGGCCCCTGAAGGAGGAGGATGCAAAGATAAGCTCACCGGTACTAAGTGCACCTTTGAAGGAACCACGATAGAAACCTTTGACCATTCTTGTTTGATGGCATCTTCAAGAACATGCAGGTCAAGTGTAAGGCTATACAGCCGACTCAGCAAAGCTATTTTCCCACCGTAGTTCCCAAGGCAAGAAATCTCTTGTAGATGCCGCACATCCTCAGGTAAGGGTAACTTAATGACGTACAACGGCGCCATTGAATAATACATTGTTGAATCTAGATATCTCAATGAATTTCAGTAAATAGTAAGGATAAACATTATCATCCTTATTAAAAAATACTATTATCCGAGAACTGAAATGGAACTTGAACAAAAAAAAGAAAGAAATAGGATTATCTTAAATAGGCCTTTCATAGAAACATAGGGCTCTCAACATGATCGAAAAAGACTTGAACTTTGACATCAGCAGAGTCATCTCCAATTCCTTCAATCACAACTTTCCTGACATTTTTTTCCTTGAGATCGTAACAAAGAAAAAAGAAAGGGTTCGGGGATGGGATCGGCGCAAGCATGATCTCGCCAGTACCAAGTATACCCCTGAATATGAATCTTTGATCATTCTCAGCAAAAGCTTCCCAAGAAGGAACCACCACAGCAGCTTTTGACCATTCTCCTTCCTTGGCATCTTCAAGAACCCACAGGTCAATTGGTCCGTCATTTGCCTGACTCGCTATAGTTATCTTTCCAGTGTGATTCACCAGATTACCAAACTGTTCAACATTATCATTAGAGATCGCTTTAGGTTGTAAGAAGCTAAATAATACACAACACCATCCCTGCATATCCCTTGAGATCCAGACTCGTGACGATGTAGATACTCACATTCGACCATTCTCCATTTCTGTTTTGTAGCTCCTAGAGTGATAATTTGATGCTCCTCCGTCATAACATCTTCCCACATGACATCTCGTGATGCACGTTTAGTTTGCACTGTCATGCACAACACTTTGTATACGTCGTTTACTGGATCGTATCCAAAGACAGAGAATATGTCTTTTTTGGTCGTTTTGACTTGTGGTAACGTCACGAAGTGGCCCGTACTAGGGTTTCCAATCACCACTTTCTTACCATTTCGACCGCAGATCAAGCCGCGGATGGGTGGAGTGAACATAAACCGTTGATCCGAATTCAGAGTATAGCTAACCTTGTCACGATCGGAAGACGACGTCGGATCATCCTGGGAGCAGGAGTGAAAGAACTGCGTCTGCATGTCGCCGCCACGGTACACTGAGAAAAGAAGACGCGGCCGAGTGGGAGATCGAGTCAGGTACAAGTCGGTTAAATCTTTGGCGCGAGTTATCGATGACCAGTGTTTAGAAACGCAACCGAGCCTGGCTATGGATTTTGGCGCCAGTTTCGTGAGAATCTCTGCTTTCAGTTGAAGAGAAATAATCGAAATCGAATCGTTTTCGTTACTTTCGTTTCGTTTCATAGACCTCGTGACCCTTTTCATGGCCATCTTTTCAGAAAACCCTTCCTTCAACGGCGAGTCTAATTACTACCAAGGTTTTTATTTGGAACTAAAACCTCTTATAGATTAGGGTTTAAATGTTAAGAGTAAAACCCTACTTCAATTACTATGTGTTGCATGTTTCATATTTTGGGATTTGCAAGCAAGACCTCTTATTTTATTAATTTTTATTTTACAGAAAAGTTTGCTTTTTTTTTTTCTGAAATTAAAACTATAGTTACTTGCAGTGGTTAATCTGTTTCCGACTTGGTTCAGTTTCTTCTACTAAATTAATCACAACACTAAAGACTGTTGTCGTACAATTGAATTTTGAACAAAACTTTCATAACTAAACAGATTCAGCTGTTTCTTGCTACTTCGGCTTCATATGGTAGTCTCTCACTGAGGTCACTGTGAAGCTTTGCAAAAACTTATTTGCATAAATGTGATTATCTTCTTGATCAAGTAACAGTACACTCATGTATTCACAGAAGTTGATATGCCTTAGCTTCTTCCTTGTCTCCCACCGATGTTAAACCCGGAAACTGCCCAATATCATGACCAGCAAGAGGACTTAACCTGTCATGTAAACCGATTGCAAACTCTTCCGGATTAGCTTCACCGTTCTGCAGGTAATCAGCAATCTGCAGGGGAAATAAAAAGAGGAGGAGCAAGATAACAGAACACATGTCATCTTTTCTTCTGCAATCAGCAGAATTTAAAGACAAGAACACAAGCTTGTTAAGAAGAGCTTCTTACATGGTTTCCAAGGGCTTCGCCGCTTAAAGCTGCAGATTCCAAGTTAGAACCGAGAAGCCAGTCACCGCATATACCAGCACGGCCTTGTGGATCAAATATACATGGAGTTGCAGGAGTGTTCTTTGGAAGAGCTGCTCCCCTGTAAAAACAATATTGAATCAATCACACCACAGATCTTCAAACATTTTAGCAAACTCAATACAGTTTTTTACTTAACCATAGCTGGAGACGTGTATAAACCGGTTTAGGAAGCGAGCCTTCAGGCAAGCCCAATGCGATTTCCACACCTTGAAGCATACCGGCTCTAACTTTCTCTGACGTGACCGTTGGGATGTTTTCCTGAAAAGAAGAAGAAGAAACTTTTGATTCCTGCAGTTTTTTTGGCATTTATGTTGTGAAGCCTTTGAAGAAAACTAACCTGAGGAACTTTGTTCTGTTTCCCATACGCTGCAGTACTGAAGAAAGTCCAGCAATGAGGATTTCCGCCATTTCCAAGCTTTGCAGAGTTATTTCCCATCCAAGACAATGATTCAACTCCTTTCACAAACGCTCCCTCGAAGTTCACTGTAGGAAGAGGATCATCGAAAGCTGCTAATAGCGCCCATATGGAACTCAGATCCAGTTTCTACAACCCAAAACAAAAGCAGAGAACTGTATCAGAGAAAGATCACAAGGTTTAGACAGATCTGCTGTGTTGTGTACCTTCATCTGTTTAGCAACTAGGGGCAAGCCTGATGCAGAAAGCAAACGATTCGCACATTTACCTGAACGAAAGGTGAACCATTTTGTATGAAAAAGAAGATATAACAAAGCATCTGAAAGCTAGAAAGAGATACCAAATACACTTGCTTTACCATTATGAGCAATGACAATTACATCAAACTGACCACGAGGTGTTCCATTCTCACTCAAATGCCACATTCCATTAAGTGGTTCCACCTTACTAATCCAACAAGGCCTCACCAAATTCACCATTTGACTCTGCATACAAATCAACAACCATTACTTACTGCTTCATCTCACAAAACAGAAAAAAGACTCGATTTTTTTTTGTACCTCTAATAACAATGAATCAGCGAGAGATCGCATGCCATTAACAGCTATGTATCTCGGAGGTGATGCTGGAGGAAACTGTGAGAAACTACCGCCAATTTCAAGCTCTCCCACAGCACCTTTCCACTCACTGACGAGTCCTTTCTCTAACCACCCATCGACATATTGGATAAACCGAGAATCATTTGCGGTGAAGAATTGAGCGGCGTGGTCGAAAATCAGTCCATGTGGTTCAACAATCCTTGTTCCAAGTCTTCCTCCTAGCCCATGTATCCCCTGCATAAATGACATCAACCCAACACAGAAAGAGTGAATTTTTAACTAATTCGATTCAATTCAACACATTTGAGCTCAAAAAGCTTCGATTTGAAGTGAAATTACAACAGAAAAAAAAACCCAGAACCACAAATTGACGAACTGTAACCAAATTGACGAACCGTATCGAAAACTGTGGATTGGACGCCACGAGCTTCCAGGTTCAGAGCGCAGACCAGACCAGACATTCCGCCACCGATAATCGCAACCTGAGGGTCGTCGGAGACCCGCGCGGTGAAAGTAACCTGTTCTTGTAAAAAGGATTTCTTGAGGATCGACCTTCTAGAAGTTCCATACTTGGAGGATTTCCGCCGTTTCTGGAAATTAGGGTTCCTGCTGCTGGGATTTGACGTCCCGGTATTCTTCTGAGAATCGCAAGTTGTTATAATTTTTCTGGTTGTAGATAGATCAGAGTTTCTGGGTTTGGCTAGAGTTTTGAGTTTCAGAGGTTGAAGAAATGAAGAAGAGAGAGGAATTAAAGAAGTGGCCATGGTTGAAATTTGGAGGGAGGCAAAGAAAGATCTATCCTGTTATTTAAGAATTGATTTTGGAGAATGAACCTCTCTCATTCACTTTCACAATGACAAAATTAATTTTAACAATTTTTTTTAATTAGTTGTATTTATCTAACTTTATTCTCTCATTCATTCTCACAAAGAACTAATTTTTTTATTATCGTTTAAATAATTTTTTATTTATAATTTTATATTTATTTATCATTTAATACATTTACATCTTCTATTTAATCTCTTATTTACCGTTAAAATCTAAATAAAAATAAATATTTTCTTTTTATAAACTTAAGCCCATATTTTAAGAAATAATAAAAAACTTTTTTTATGAAGCTTATTTACTCTCATAAAAATAACGACACAAATATTTTTTATGAAATCTTTTAAATATTATTTTTAATAATAATCATTTAATGTATTTTTTTATAAATAACATACAAAATAAACATTAAAATTGGAAACTTAAAAATTCACCTACATACAATATAAATCCAATAATTAAAATTAAAAGTAATACATTTACATCATGTATTTAATCTATTATTTATCGTTATAAACTAAATAAAAATAAGTATTTTCCTTTTATAAACGTGAACCCATATTATAACCCACAAAATAAGATTGAATAAAATATTTAAGAACAAATATATTTTTTTTTCTTTTGTAAAATTGAGCTCAGATTATTAAAAAAAACTACGTAGCCAAGAAGATACTTTCACCAAAAAAAAAATATTCTACGTAGCCCATAATATTAGCGTTAATATTTATGTATATTTTTTTTACTTTTAACCATGCTGTTTTGGCTCTTTGGAACAATGTCCATCAGTAGTTAAAGAAGAAAAAAAAAGACATAATCATTTTTTCTTAGAATTGGGTAAACCTTTGAAACACCAAGGTTTGGAATGGTCATCATATATGCTTTAACTTGACTGTTTTGAATCTTTTTTTAAAGTTAGTACAAGGATGCTAGCATTCTGTCTTGATTTCGCTCTTAGAGAGAAATTAATAGAGTAGATAAGAAACACGTTAAATATGCCAAAAATGAATTTAACCAAACCAGAATAAGCGAGAATAATCAAGAGGACTGTCAAATTATTTTGGATTTAAACAAAGAGATAAATAACCATAGAAAAAGCAAAACTGATGAGGCACAAACAACAAATGTGTCACAAACATCATAATTAAAGCAATGAAATGTATATCGACTTCAAGATTGATCAAAAACATAAAACATGATCGTTAAACGATTGAGTTTAAAGAATAATTATTTATAATCTTCTACGTTTTTATGAAGAATGATTATTCAACTTTAGCGATTCTTGAAAAAGACTATACTTACAAAATACTAATTATTGGTTTTATTAAAACATATATAAATATTTTATTAGATCATTTTGTTTTATTTGCATATGCCGTAAAAAAAATACAAAACAATTAAAAGTGCCAAAAAGATGTATGGAAAACAATCTAAATCAATAATTGAAAGTAAAAATGAGGTATACCATCTAATTAAGTGTAATATCAAATTTATTTGATTTATATTTTTAATATATTATTTCGCGCCGGAAAACCACATAGTAAATGTTAATTGCTGAGTGAGATTATCTGTTATCTTTTAAATTTTCACAAGTCGAATTTACCGTTTTGTCCCGTATTTGGTTTATTTCCTCCTTTAAAAGAAAAATTTAATTCAGTTGTACCCAAAACAAAAAAAATCGAAACAAAACTATATGATAATGTAAATTATGAATACGAAACCATGATCTGTAGCAGAAGGCTGAGTTCTAATTATTTAAATGATGACAAAATTTTATCTTTATCTTCACGATATAAAACAACATAACTTATAGGAAAATTTAATCAAGATTTGATGATACGTTTCTGTAATTAATCAACAAAAAACTTTCCAAAGAAACAAAAGTTTATTTTAGTTATTTAATATGTATATCATCTAAATTCTAATTACAGTCGAATAGTGTGCTTTCCACCGGGCCAAAAATAAAGGTATACTTAAAATATGCATTCAAATCTCTATATAAATTAGAATTGCTAGTTTACTTGGTATAGTAACGCGGTTTTAACAATTCGGTGTATAAATAAGGAGAAACGCGGAAACGGAAGACAAGCGAATGAAAATCATGGGTTTGAGGAAAGCATCTTTGCTTCTATACTTTCTATTCTTTCTCCATCTCCAGCACCAACTTCTACACGCAATTAGAATATCTTTGACAGATTTGGCCTCCGTTGATCCACAACATGACAATCTCCCGGTCCAGTTTGCTGAATCGAAGCCGGACGGTGACGCATTCGCCGGAAATTTAAAGGAATCTGTTAAAAAGGGCAGTTTCGGCGGAGGGGGACGCAGCTTTGGCGGAGGTGGCGGAAGCAGAGGAGTAAGTGGCGGAAGCAGAGGAGGAAGTAGCGGAAGCAGAGGAGGAAGTAGCGGTGGAGAGAGGTCTATCGGAGGAGGAAGAAGTGGTATGTATCCGTATCCCTATCCGTATATTGGCGGTGGATCGCACCACCGTGTTAACCGTTCAAGCGGCTGCCGGGAAAGTGCTAGCGTTTGGTTAGGTTTATCGACTTTAGCCGGTTTGGTTTTCGTTCTGTAGGGTTTTCCGTATTTTTAATTTACCGGTTTAGGTTAACTGGTTGTGTTCAATGCCGTTTCTGCCTTCTACCTGGTTTGCTCGCTGGATATTTACTGTACATATATATCAACCGATTTCAGTCCGTAAATAATCCGATTAGAGAATATTCTTTGGTCAGTTAATCCAACAGTACTCAAATATACAAATCTCAACAATCAACATAAAAGTTTCACATTACATTTGAAAACCGAGAAAGACAGTTACATTGTGAACCAAACATATACCGGAAATAAACCGAATTTGATTTTAAATTTCCTCCGGTGAGATAAAATCAAAGCGTTAGTTTGACCAACAAAGCATCAGTTTCAAGGCTCACAAGCTTCTTCCAAGGACTCGTTAACTGGTTTCAAACCAGATTTACCTTTGCCAGATCTGACACGAGGGCTGTCTTGTGCGGCATTGGTGTTCTTGTTCTTGTGGTCGTCTTTGTTCTGGACAGTTCCGGTGCTGTGTCTGTTCCGGTTAGAGACTGTCTTGAGAACCTCCTCACGAGAAGACGAGCTGATTGCGTCGCTGAAGCTTTTTCTCCGAGAAAGGATGAGTTTTGGCGACTTGGGACGCGTCAAAGGAAGCTGTAAAGAAACATAACATAAGCTACTCTATCATCATCACAAGAACAAAGATAAAAGAGTTTTGGATCCAAAGATACCTTCTTGAGCTCAGGTTTCGCAGGAGGAGCCTCGTAATAGAAGTTGGGGACAGGTTTAGCCTTGAACTTGAGATTCTTTCTAAGCTGTTTCAAGGCTGCTTCTTGTTCTTCCTGCAAAACAATGAGGTTTCTCCGTTTTAGAATCCAAATAGACTGCAAGTACCGGAAAAATGTGTACTTTATTTACCTTTTGCCTTTGTTCAAGCTCGTTCCTTTCGGCTTCAAGCGCTTGGTTTTTCTCTCCAAGCTTTTGGTAATACTAAGCCAACACAATCACCACAAAAGATCAAAATCAATAAACAGAACAATAGTGAATTGCATATGTTAAGAGTGAAAATTAACTTACTTCTTTGCGTTTCTCAGCACGTTGAGCACTCCTAAACGTTGGAGCACTTCCATGAGTCACTCCAGACTTACCCATCCTCATTGATGTTGCGGCGCTGTGAGTACATAATCGTTAAGGAACATTATTGGTTTTCTTTAAGTATAAAGCACACACACACATACATAAGCATCAAGTATATGATAAGAGGCATGTAAAGGATACG
Organism: Noccaea bulbosa; assembly: GCA_900406535.1. Classification (NCBI taxonomy): domain Eukaryota; kingdom Viridiplantae; phylum Streptophyta; class Magnoliopsida; order Brassicales; family Brassicaceae; genus Noccaea; species Noccaea bulbosa. The sequence goes on along the minus strand of OVBJ01000167.1, from coordinate 52,618 downwards.
AAGAAGCAATGGAGCAATTATCATCGTCCTCGATATGCTTCTTGTTCTCCGGCTGCAATGGCTTCCTCCTCACCGTGAGCTGAGGAGCATCGAGCTGCAATAAAAACATAAACAAACGGGTCAAAATCGTCGACAGGCCTCAATTTCTCAGAACCAAGCAAGATGTTCTGAAATTAAGTTTTTACCTGTGAGACTTTAGCATTTCCATTACGGATTTTAGGAGATCTCTGAGCTCCGATTCTCTCAGGAGTTTCGGGTTTTGGTGCATTCTCGGAAAGAGAATCCTCCTCGGTGCATTCTTTGACTTCAAATTCCTCCTCAGACTCCGCTGCGGCTATCTTTGGAGCGACGTGGACTCTGCCGCTTGAAACGTCGGCGTTTCGGTCCATAAGCACCTCAACAACTTCTCTTCCCATTCCACTGCTCATTTCACCCACCAAAACCAAACAAAACAAAAGAGTCTCTCTGTTACACAGATTCTCAAATACCCAAATTCAATTTCTAAGATCTCAGATTATCATATAACGTTTGCAGCTTTTTCTAAACTTAGATTGAAATGAAGAGAGGTTTGTGAAAAGTCAGAGCTTTGTCGAATCTGAAATGGTGCGGAAACTATTGAGACAGAGAGAGAGTCAGAGAATAACAATTCAAATATGAAACCAACACGCATAAGCAACCCAGATGAAGAAGCAGTCAAATTTATTATATAAAAAAAGGATGAACATTTCGAAAATCTAGAATGGGGAATTATCGAGGAAAATTCAAATTTTGCTTACAATTTTCAGAGAAAGTACCAGATTTCCGAGGAATAACAGGTACCTAAGAAAACAGAGAATGATAGATTCAAAATGCGAAAGAAATTGTTCTTACGAGTCTTGTAGGATCGAGGAAGGATTCTTGTGCACCACCTCTGTCTCCTCTCTCCGATCGCCCGTGAGAATTTTTGCAGACAAAATAGAAATGAATGTTTTATCCAGAACAAACTTGTCTCCCTCTCTCTCTCTCTCTCTCTTGAAAAAAAAATAAAGTTTTTTTTTTTTTTTGGGCGGTGACTATTTTGGAGTTGTGTTTGATTTGTGTTAAGCTGTTGGTTATTTATCGGGACTTTTCAAATTTTATATAGTTTCTTTTTATTTTCCTTTCAAGCCGTTTACTTTAATTTTTGGATTTCATTGGCGCTTTCTTCCATCTACTAATATACCGTATAATTCTTCATTTTATAATGGGAAATTATAGTAAATGACAATAAAAAATATCAAAATTAGGTAAGTAGCCATATTAAACCATTGCTAGAATATTTTCTGTATATTCTGTATTAACAACGAAACTGTCCTACTTTGTTTCTCACCATCATTGTCTCTTTGTTTTTCAAAATTTTGTCTCTGATTTTCACCATTGCAACTCTCGTGAATATATCTCCGATTCTCCATCATTTCGTTCACCATGCCGCTGTAGAAGTCAACCCCGTATATTTGCTTTCTCTCTAAGCTTCGCTCAGTGACATCTCTGCCGTGGATCTCGCTGGCGTCCAATCTCGCTCGAGATCGTATCGAACTCATCTCCATCGAAATTAATGTCTGTTGCGGTGAACGATTATGAATCTGTGACTTGGGTTCTATAATTTAGTTTGCATTAGTTGGTTGTTGTGGTGTGATGAGATTTGATATAGTAAACCTATATGATTTCTTATTCATTTCACTTTGTAGAAACCAATATGATGAAATGGAAGTAAAATTCTTGAGAAAATAAAATGGAATAGACCACAAAACGTGCTTGTTCGAAAATAAAATAGAGAATCATACATAAAAACAAGGGTAAAATAGTCATGAAAAAAACTCACATGGTTACTCTTTTAATTTGCCTTGGCATATGGTTATATCCTTAATATTATACTCCAATATAGTTATCTAGCTAATTCACCCTTTTATAATCAGGATTTAAAAAAAAAAAAAAAGATTCACCTTAACTATTAAATTTATACTACATTGTTTTTCATGCATGGTAAATGCAGATCTAATCTTGACTTGCTTGATAAGCTTATACATTTACTTAATTTCATTTATTCTTCTAAATGTGATTGATTACAATACTGTACAAAACATAATAATCGTTCTAGAACCATTAACCAAAACTTACTACTATTTTTTATTTTGTTTCTTTTGCAAGTTGAATTCACTTTAACATAATGTCGAAAACTGTAATCATTAATTTGAAGAACAAATAAATATGATGATTAATTGTCTTGATTAATATTGAACACAAACATTTTAGTAATGAAAATGACACTGATATTGCATTTCCAAATATAATTCAGTTTTATCAACAATAGTTTTAATTCAAGAGATTTTATGGTAAGATATAGATTTTGAGAACTCTAAATTATGCGATTTAAGAAGGTCGTAATCTAGTATATAATTTTAATTTGACACTCTAGTCTAGTCTCTACACTCAACGTAACACCAATAATTAGTTTTCAGCTGGATCCATAAAACAATCCGAACAAAAGTAGGTCTCTTTCAAGGAAATTCAAACTAAACGAAAAAAAAAAAAGGAAATTCAAACTAATCAATGATTCAATTACTCATCACGCCCTGTAAGTCACAAGGCGAATACCAATGTGACAAATACCTCATTTAATAATAACCATAAATACCAATGTGACATCAAGTAGCTCATTTAATAATAACCACCTCTCGACTAACGTGATACGAGTATTTCACTATCACTGCTTATTTTTTTTGATATAGGATTTTTTTTTTTTTTAACCAGGTTTTCCGGGCTCCACCACTGGTGGTCCCAACTAGCACCGTATTGGGCATTGCCCTCAAGTGTGGTCCTGGTGGCCTTACATACCGGGTTCACGTTATCCCATCATTAAAGGCGTGGTAGTGGCCAAATAGGGTTAAATCCAGAAATTTCGCGCTTGTGGAGAGTGGATCTCTGGCTTATTTGAATTATTTCAAACATGTATTTGGTGTGTATTTTTTGTTGTTGTTGCATCTGTAATTTCACACCTCATTTAAAATGGTGGAATGTAATGTACGTATATAAATAATTTACTTTGTAGTGTAAAAGGAGAACAATAAGCTTTAAAAATGCATCCTGCCTTTTCGAGTTCAAACCTCAAGAGTAATTCTTACTTTCCCTCGCTACTCTGTTTAAATTTTGCAGCTTTTCTTTTTTAAGTATTACTTTTAAATATCGCATGTTGCATGGACCATATGCATATATGTTTTCTTCAACTAGCGAATTCAAATTTTATATGCTCATAATAACACATCTTCGTTACAAAAAGTCAAAACTACACAAATTGAGTTTATTTTAACTGATTGGTATTGTTCGATGAGCGTTAAGTTTGTGTGTAACTAATAAAACATATAAAAGGCATTTCAAGTTCGCAAAGAAACCGAATTAATACAACCGACATTCGAATTACATAGAAAAAAGGACGTAGGACTCACTTTGCATTGGAACAACGTAGGACCCACGTTGCAACTCAAAAACCAGAAAATCTCTAAAAGCCTTTGGCGGCAAAATTCTTGCGATGAAAAACAAACAAAAAACATAAGGCAAATCGGGTCAGTTTGGTCCAACGAATGGTCCCGAGTAAAAAGATATTGCCGATGAAATTGCTACCGCCAAAGAGATTTGTCTGTGCATATGGACCATCTCGTTTTCTCGTAAGACAAGAATGAATATGTAACCAAAAATATGTAACAAAATTGATATCATATGTAGATATATTAACAGATAGAAACTCAAGCCCATTTAGGCTCCGAATATCTCAGGCCCATTTCGTTTTATAACGACTAAAGACGCAACGGCTAAAAAACCTCGCAAACATCGGGGCAATCTCGTCATTTCCAATACTTGAAGCGAGATTAACCAATCCGTCTTTCGCTCTTACTCGGTCAACAAACCACTCGAAGACAAACACGTGTCATGTTTTTGTTGGCTATACGAGAAGCGCAACGAGTGCTATATAAATGCCGTTAAGCCTCGTAACGGTTTTCTAATTCCCCGAGTAACTCACCAAAGCGATCAAAGAGAACTTTTCCCGCTAGCGATCAGAGAGAAAAGTCTTCGAGAAGTTACGCAGAGACTGAAACAAAGAGTGATCGAAGATGGCGTTGGAAGTAGCAACACCAGCACCGGCACCGATCCCAGCACCGGAGAGAAACCTCGTCCTCGCGCCGGCAGTCGCGGCCTCTGTTGAAAATCACAAGAAGAACAGGATCCAAGTTTCCAACACGAAGAAACCGTTGTTTTTCTACGTTAATCTCGCCAAGGTACGTTTATCTCTTGATCGGAACGAAACTTTCTCACCGGATCTACGGTTTTCCAGATCAGATGAGTTAATTTGTTTAAATGATTTGCTTTACGGAAGCGTGAGATCCGCTTGATCGTAGATTGCATTTGTAACAATAAACGAATATCGATTAGTATTTCAAATTGAATATCAGATCCGAGTTTGCTTGCCAGATTTTGTTTCCGATTCGTTTCCCGATTGCATATGTAGTAATGAATCAGGATCGATTTTAACCAGACGCGCGCACGATCTGCTATTTCTGTCCACCAAGTGTTTGCTTGTATTACAAAGAGAATAATTGTAAAATTTTATGAACTAATTTTGCGTGACTGCATTGCGTTTGATCCTTTCGTCGTTTTGATGCAGAGGTACATTCAACAACACAACGAGGTCGAGCTCTCTGCCCTTGGAATGGGTAAAGACTTAACTATGACTAAAATCTTTATGCACGATATGTATTCAGATCCGTCTTTTGGATTTTTGTATCTGTATAACTGAACCTTTTGTATATAGCAATCACAACTGTGGTAACAATCTCTGAGATCTTGAAGAACAATGGACTAGCAACAGAGAAGAGTAAGTAAAATCTCTTTTCTTATCATCACCGTTTATCTTTTCTATATCTAAATCATCTTTTTTTTTTTTTTTTTTTGCGTTAAACAATGAAAACAGAAGTGTTGACATCGACTGTGGGAATGAAAGACGAGACCAAAGGAAGAATGGTTCAGAAGGCAAAGGCAAGCTTCTTCTTTAACATATCGTTATATGTATTAGGGGTTTCTACTTCTTATTTTACATTTTTATGGTTTCTGTTGTTGTTGCAGATTGAGATTGTGTTGAGCAAGTCAGACAAGTTTGACTCTTTGGTGCCACCCGTGACCAATGGCAAAACTCCGGAGGAGGAAGCTAAGGCAGACACGGAGGCCGCTGTGGAAGCACAAGAAGAAGTTGCCGCCACTGAGGCCTAGGAATGTGCCGGGCCGAGAAAGAACGATTGCTCTATTACTATGTTTTGTTGTCTTTTGTTTCGTTTGTGACATATCGAACATAATACGCTAGATATGATAGTAATTGTTTGTTTAGGAAGAAACCTTTCTAGTATTCTACATTCTGCTTCATTTAGGCTTTTGAATGATAATGAAGTGATATTTTCTCAAATTCCGTGAGTTCTTGTTCTTAAAATCAAAATCGAGATAATTGTGAGAAATATTTTTTCTTTTTTTGGTCATTAAAAAAGCGTAACAATGAATATACAAGTGACATAAAATGATTAGAACGTAGAAGTGAAACAAGAGTAATCATTTCATCATAGTTCAAATCTTGTGTTTGTGGACTTTCAAGTGCAGTAAACCGCACATAAACCATTTTCCTACAAACCATCCAACGCTGTGAATAGTATCCTCTCTCTTGTGAGAAGCAGAGTACCGAGCATTTTCTATCAAACAATAAGAATCTAAATTCATATTGTCATAGTCCAAAAGAAGTGGCGAAAAAAAAAAAAGTGGCGAAACTTTTGGTTTCTAGAAATGGAAACTGAAATTGTTTTTTTCTTTTTTAAAAAAGGAACAAAGGAATATTTAACAATGAGGCCATAAAGCAGACCAAAGGCCCATACTATTTGATCAGATGAACACCAAAATTAATTTTGCGGCCTATTTTGTGTGCAGTACGGTTTATCGGTTACTAGTCTGTGGTCAAAATTAGAAGATACTATAATTATAAGGTTTAAATTGTAATAGAGTAAAGTTCACCACTCCTCGATCTCAACTTTAAGATAATTTCACCCGCCTCCTTTCTCGCCGGAATCTCTCTCTCTCTCTTTCTCTCTCTCGCCGCCGAACCCCTTGGAAGCAAGCTTCCAGTGGTCTCTCTAATAGCGTTGAAGGTCTAATCGATTCCATGTAAGTATACCGTCATATCTTTAAGCTTTCGGGCTATATTTCTCGCTTTTTCATTGGTAATTCTAGGTTTTCTCGCTGGGTATATGTGTTCCTTGTGGTAGGTTAGGTTTTTTCTAGTCGGGCTATGGAATTTTGGTATATTTCGGGTCTAATTAGGTTTGTTAGTATTTTATTTTTTTGCGGAATAAGCTTAGGCTAAGTTGACACATTCTCTGTGAAACTTTAACTGTTTGATTATGTGTAACGGGATTTAATGTGCGTCTCTCGACTCTGAATTTATGTCAGCGCTATAGTCATGGCTGAAGCTGAAGATCAGCAAAATTTTGTTGCACACAATGGAGATGAGGTACCAGATCATGGGCTAGATGAGGTGCATAATGGGATACAGTACCAGGTCGATGATGAGACCCTTGATCACCAACCATACCAGGTTCAAGATCCGATTCTTGAATCGGAGCAGTACGAGGTTCAAGATCAGATTCTTGAATCTCAGCAGTACGAGGTTCAAGATCAGACTGTTGAACCCCAGGAGTACGAGGTTCAAGATCAATTAGAGTACCAAGAGTATCAGGTGCAGGACCAGTCCAGTGAAGATGTTCAAGATCAGCCGCAAGACGAACTACAATATCATCCAGAAAATCAGGAGCAGTATCAGTTGCAAGACGAGGCTCATGATCAGGCTCAGTATCAGGTGGAGGGTGAGCCACAAGATCACAATGGCGAGGAAGTGCGAGATCAAGAAGCAGGTGAGGAAGGAATTCCGGAGCATCTTGAGTCTCCACTGAAATCAGAGCCTGAAGGAGGTGCAACAGTTGGAGGTGAGGAGAAGAGGTGGCCGGGATGGCCCGGAGAGACTGTGTTCCGCATGCTGGTTCCTGCGCAGAAAGTAGGTAGCATCATTGGTCGCAAAGGTGATGTCATTAAGAAAATAGTTGAGGAGACAAGGGCTCGAATAAAGATTCTCGATGGTCCTCCAGGCACAACCGAAAGAGCTGTGAGTCTCTAAATCCTTTTTTCCTTGGCCTTACGTTTCATGTTATATGAGTTGCATCTATTAGTCAAATAATGCTCGAGTCTTAATGATAAGAAAACTAGAAGATACACACTTATAGTTCACTAATCTAAAGTTTTCAGGCTCTACCTTCTGTTGAAAACCATGAAATTTTAGTTAAAAAATAAAACCCTTGAGCAGACTTTCCCCTTGATCTTAATAAAGATGTAAGTAAACAGATAGGAAACTGCACACCCCCAACTGAAAGAAGTTATGAACAAAGTCATGCCAGAAAAGTGTTTTAGTTTGGCTGAGTGATAAGATTCTGATCTCCTAAAAACGTGTTGAAGAATGTAGTGCATCAAGCGAAACTAACTTAGTAAGTAAAGTAAGCCTTTAACGAGTATAGTAACCAGCACGGGCTGCTTATCATTTCCTTCAAGTGAAAGGAGGAAGATAATCGACGAAGTTGATAACATGTGAGTAGGGTTCCCTTTATTGCTGTGACCACCATGAATCTGTGCAGGTTTCATCTTGCAAGTTTTATGGCAACAAATCAATCATTGGTAAGGTCTCAGAGATGAAGAACCAAAGCCAGATGGCAAGGATTTCAGCCTTGAGGCACTGCAAAGTGCTGATAAGTTTATCCAAATAGGCAAGATTCTTCTTGTTATAAATCTCAGTGCCATGAAGCTCTGCATTCTTTCTGGTAACTTCAGTACCTGGATGATTGATGTCTTGCTGCAGACTTTCTGCAGCATGCAAGGACCTCGTTAACCGGATGTAACAATATGTGGACGATGAGATTATGGTTTAGGCAACAATTAAGTAATCTTTAAGGCGATAACCTAAATACCCATGGGTACAAACTTGACATGAAGATCATAATACGAAATAAACATCTAACTGGTCAAAGTGCATATGAGTCTGTACTTGTTTGGACTATACTTTATTCTTTGAGAAATTATGGCACCAAAATTGATAATTGGTATAGAGACTAAGATCGCTGTTTGTGACATGCTTGAAGTTGTCTGTTAATGTCTACTTGTTTCCTCTTTGTCGGCAGGTTATGGTTTCTGGAAAAGAAGAGCCCGAGTCATCTCTACCTCCTTCTATGGATGGCCTTTTGAGAGTCCACATGCGGATAGTTGATGGTCTGGACGGTGAAGCTTCTCAGGCCCCTCCGCCTTCAAAGGTTTCAACAAGATTACTAGTCCCAGCATCTCAGGCTGGAAGTTTGATTGGAAAACAGGGAGCAACAGTGAAAGCCATACAAGAAGCATCTGGTTGTATAGTTAGAGTTCTTGGATCAGGTTCCATCTCTTCGCATTTTACATGATGAACTCGTCTTTCCTGCTGTGTGTATTTTTGTGTTCGTGTGACACTTCTTGTGTGTATGGCTGTAGAGGATCTGCCCGTTTTCGCTCTTCAAGATGATAGGGTTGTTGAAGTTGCGGGCGAACCAACAAGTGTTCATAAAGCCCTGGAGCTGATAGCATCACATCTCAGAAAGTTCTTGGTTGATCGTAGCATCATCCCATATTTTGAAAACCAGGTTCTCTTCTGTTCCTGTCTGATCTTTGGCAATGTTTCTCAATTGCATTGCGTGTATGAACTTTTCTGTGTACTCTGCTTTTAAAACAGATGCAAAAGCCAACTCGCCAGATGGATCACATGCCGCCACAACACCAGGCCTGGGGTCCACCTCAAGGTCATACCCAAGCTGGTGGAGGTTCTAGCTATGGTCACAACCCACCGCAATATATGCAACCACCTCCTAGACATGATAGTTACTACCCTCCTCCCGAGATGCGTCCACCTCCAATGGAGAAACAGCCTCACCAAGGTATATCTGCATATGGAAGGGAGCCTCCTATGAACATGCATGTATCAGCAGCCCCACCTATGCTCGCCCAGGTATTCACAAGTTAACTGTTCAATCTACTGCAATGTATGAAAGTAAATCACATTGGAATCTGAGTGATTTGTTTGTTTGTTTCCAGCAAATTACGCAGCAAATGCAGATTCCACTGTCTTACGCAGATGCCGTGATAGGGAATTCGGGATCAAACATAAGCTACACTCGACGTCTTAGTGGAGCAACAGTAACCATTCAGGAAACCAAAGGAGTACCTGGTGAAATGACTGTTGAGGTTAGCGGAACTGGCTCACAAGTCCAAGCCGCTATGCAGCTTATCCAGGTACGTATCATTATCATCACTGTCCCGGTTTTCGTAACCATAGCTACCTTGTTGTAATTGATCTCTCAAAAACGAGACGATTCAATCTTGTTGATGACAGAACTTCATGGCGGAAGCTGGAGCGCCTGCACCAGCACAGCCGCAAACTGTAGCACCAGAGCAGCAAGGCTACAACCCGTACGGGTCAGTCTACGCAGCGGCTCCAACGAATCCACCTGGAGGATACGCCGCGGATTACAGCTCAGGCTACGGTTACTGATAAAAGATCATTATAAGTTACTTTGTGTTAGAATGTTGACTAGTTTGCAAGCACGAGTGAGAGAACGCTAGATGCCTAATCTGAGAGTATATGTTGTTATTAGCGAGCACCCTGTTTCTTGAATCAATTATCATTTATTTTCATGCCGTTTCTAGACTTTGTGTGACTGTTACCGCCGGTCAATACTGTCTTTATTAATTTCAACCAGCAGCCTTTATTTTGGTCAAATATGTTCACACTTGACTTTGCCCGGAAAGTTTCTTAGAGGAGCAAAAATTCGTTTCTACAAACGTTGACGTTGGACAAAGTCAACTAAATCAAACAATTTTAAAAGACTAATAAGATAATAATCTGTCTTCTCTTCTCCCGTTCTCCGTACCCTAGAACACTGCATAGAAAAGTCACTTGCAGATTTTGGTAAGCTCTGACTTGATCCATATTCTATGGTCAGTACATGAGATGTTCTCTTCTCCGTACCCTCTAGAACACTGCATAGAAAAGTCACTTGCAGATTTTGATACGTTCTGACTTGCTCTATATTCTATGGTGAGATGCTCAGATTCATTCTTGAGACTTTTACGAACTACGGTTGGTTTTCAGACGCATCATGGACTGGAGATTGCTTAAAGCTGCAGCTAAAGGGGACACTAATATCCTTCATCTTACCGAATTCCATCAACCAGGATTCGACAAGGTAACGCCACAGAAGAACAACGTTCTTCACATTGCAGCTAAGAATCAGAGGCCTGATTTCGCTGCAGCCATACTTGATCTTTGCCCATCTCTCCTCCTTAGAGTAAACAGTAATGGAGACACACCTCTCCACTTGGCAGCTAGAGTAGGTTCTTTGGAAGTTTCAATCCACCTAATCAAGCGAGTTCAGATGTCGAAAACCAGTTGATAGTCGGCACTCGGGAGCAGATATTGAGGACTACTAATAAGCAGAACGATACAGCTTTACATGTTGCATTGAAGCATGGGCATGTCAATGTAGCTATGTTCCTTGTTGAAGAAGACACAGGATTGCTAGATATGGCCAACAACAACCACACTGTATTGTGTCCTTTGTACTTAGCTATTGAAAGAGGGCTTTTCGACATTGCTCATCACATTTTGGAAACATTTCCTTCTGTTTCCGGTAAAGGGCCTAAAGGTTTAAATGCTTTGCACGCCGCTGTAGATTCCGACATTGTCACTACTGGTAATTAATTATTTACTAATTATCCTTTCTTTCTCGTTCAAGTATCACTATGGACTTTTTTCTTGTTTTGGTTAGGTTTCTTGAGAATATTGATGGAGAAAAGGCCGGAAATGATCAGAGAAGTGGATACTATCGGATGGAAACCTACTATGCACTGCAAAGATACTACAAACAACCATCTAAGCGAGAGAACATAGAGGCAAAGAAGAAGCAAGAAAAGAGAGATCTTGAAGAAAGCAATGCCAGAAATGATGGTGCAATGTACGAGGTTCATCTTCTAGTCGCGGTTCTTGTCGCAACCGTAGCGTTTGCTGCCGCGTTCCAACTGCCCGGCGGTTACAAACCGGACGGTACACCTGTATTGATGGAAGAAGCAGCTTTCAAGTGTTTCTTGGTGTTTGACACAATAGCCTTTTGCTTCTCTGTAACCACAGTCTATTTCTTATTCTACGCTTCGAGAGATGGGTACCGGGCACGCTCAGCTTCTTTCGTCTACATGTCTGCGCTGTTAATGGTTGTGTCTCTGGTCGCAATGGCGTCTGCGTTCGTATCAGGGATGTATCTGATTTCGTCCAAGTCTAGATTATTAGCCATTGTACCTTTCTTGATGGTTGGATACTTCGTCTTGTATGGTTTCACCTACTGGTTCCTTGATCCACGAGGCAGCCACGTCCTTGGCCTCGGACGACCTCACTATTATTACCATTCAGTTTTCTAAACTTCTTGTCAATCTTTTTGGGGGTACAAAAGCTGCAAAATCTTTTTGGTAATAATAGTTAGGTTACTCCAAGTCTCCAATCAAAGTTCATTTAATAATCAGTGCTTAATTTTCTCCCGGACGTGTGGATATTTTAGCAACGTGAAGGCCATAACATGAATACTATATATCCAATAAATAAGGAAACTCGCGGGAACAGTTCATATATGGAACATGTTAAGTAATTTTAAGAGAGCAAAAAAAAAGACAGGACAAGAACAAAAAAATTGTTTTGACAAACGTTGACGTAGGGAAAAGTCAACTGATCAAACAATTTTAGAAGACTAAGACAACAATATAAGTTCTCTCCTCCATACACTAGGAAGACTGCATAAAAAAGCTGAATCTGCGTCTCCTTTCTCTCCAAGAAATCCTATTTTGCATCAGCGCACCTGCAGATTTTGGTAAGTTCTTACTTAATCCAGATTCTAACTACATGAGATCTTCGGATTCGATCTTGAGACTTTATTAACTGTGTTTGGGTTTGCAGACGCAAGATGGACTGGAGATTGCTTAAAGCTGCAGCTAAAGGGGACACTAATCTCCTTCATCTTACCGAATTCCATCAACCAGATTTCGACAAGGTAACGCCACAGAAGGACAACGTTCTTCACATTGCGGCTAAGCATCAGAGGCCTGAATTCGCTGCAGCCGTACTTGGTCTTTGCCCATCTCTCCTCCTTAGCGTAAACAGTAATGGAGACACACCTCTCCACTTGGCAGCTAGAGTAGGTTCTTTGGAAGTTTCTAAACTTCTTGTCAATCCAGCTAATCAAGCGAGTTCGGATGTCGAAAACCGGTTGATAGTCGACACACGGGAGCAGATGTTGAGGACTACTAATAAGCAGGACGATACAGCTTTACATGTTGCATTGAAGCATGGGCATGTCAATGTAGCTATGTTCCTTGTTGAAGAAGACACAGGATTGATGGCCCATAACGACCAAGATGATGTATTGTGTCCTTTACACTTAGCTATTGAAAGAGGGCTTTTCGAAATTGCTGATCACATTTTGGAAACATTTCCTTCGGGTTCCGGTAAAGGGCCTAAAGGTTTAAATGCTTTGCACGCCGCTGTAGATTCCGACACTGTCACTACGGGTAATTAATTAACTAACTATGCTTCCTTTCTCGTTGAAGTATCATTATGGACCTTTTTTCTTGTTTTGGTTAGGTTTCTTGAGAAAACTGATGGAGAAAAGCCCGGAAATGATCAAAGAAGTCGATATTACGGGATGGACACCACTTCATTATGCGGTATGGCTAGGCAAAATCGAGATAACTCGACTCGTTCTCCGACAAGATAACTCGGCTGCTTATGTATCCGACAAGGAAGGACAATGTCCGCTTCATCTCGCGGCATCTACTGGCCAAACTGATGCCTACAGAGAACTTGTTCATAGCTGTCCTTATGTTTGGGAACAAGTTGATGGTAAAGGCAGAACATCTCTCCACTCTGCGGTCATATCAAGACAAAAAGGAATCATTCACTGTGTTCTAGAGATGCCTGAAGAGGTTTCTCTTCATCTGCTGAACGAAAGCGATGTAGATGGAAACACGCCTCTCCATCTATCCGTTGTTTACAAATGCCACGCCATATCGCTGCTTCTTTTGCGTAACAAGCGAGTGGACAAACATTTTCTGAATCAAAATCACTTCACCGCTGCTCAACTCTTTTACGCTCAGAAGCAAGAGGTACATAACTGATATGAACCTTTGTTCACAATAAGAGAGATATATAGAAGAAGATTTAGGCTAAGCTTCCTATTAACCCTAATTAAACTCTCTTGGAGACCCTTATATAGGTCTTGATACAAATTAATAATAAACCAAATTTAAAAAGGAAAAACACTCCAACTTAAAAGAAAATACCAAAACTGGCCTATTTCATAAAATTCATAAAATAAACACCAAAACTCATTAACTTAAACATCCTAACCAATGCTAACTATTGGCTCGTATCAATTACATTGCTCATGATCTCTATATATGTGTACATAGAAAATCTATGCCCTTTTAGCTTATAAGGTCTTGATTTTTTCAGATTAGTTTCAAAGTCGCGATGGTATACTATGCACTGCAAAGATACTACAAACAACCATCTCAGCGAGAGAACATAGAGGCCAAGAACAAGCAAGAAAAGAGAGATCTCGGAGAAAGCGCTGCAAGAAATGATGGTGCAATGTACGAGGTCCATCTTCTAGTCGCTGTTCTTGTCGCAACCGTAGCGTTTACTGCGGCGTTCCAACTACCCGGTGGTTACAAAACCGACGGTACACCTGCATTGATGGAAGAAGCCGCTTTCAAATGTTTCTTGGTGTTTGACACAATCGCTTTTTGCTTTTCTGTAACCACAGTCTATTTCTTGTTCTACGCTTCGAGAGATGGCTATCGATCGCGTACGCTCGGCTTCTTTTGTCTACATGTCTGCGCTGTTAATGGTTGTGTCTCTGATTGCAATGGCGTCTGCGTTCGTATCTGATTTCGTCCAAGTCCAGATTATTAGCCATTGTACCTTTCTTGATGGTTGGATACTTCGTCTTGCATGGTTTCACCTACTGGTTCCTTGATCCCCGAGGCAGCCACGTCCTTGGCCTCGGGCTACCTCGCCGGTTTTTCAGGAGGTTAATCTTGCGTAACTCGCTGGTTCATGATTTGGTATGTCACTGAGTGAGTTTGTATAAAAAGGGTTTGTAATAAAGGGAAAATATAATGATTACTCCCTCCGTTTCGACAATTAAAACCGAATCAATATTCGATTGGTTGGTCGGTTACTGATAAAAAGGATTTGTTAAAAAAAAGAGAGGTAAGTTTAGAGCGACGATTAAAAAACGAAAGAGTATTACATAACAATTCGTACCTTGTGATAAATTAAACCTAAATTAACATACATTCAACAAATCAAAATAAAATCTCATCTCAGGAATTTATGCGTAAACACACAACTGCTCAAGCTGAGCATATAAAATAAGTGTAGAAAACATTCAACAAACATATAATGTAGCTTTTCAGGTGTTTGTTTCTGTCTATCGCCTGAAATCTTGAAATCGATCAAGAACCATCGTCTTTTTTTTATAGTACACTAAAACAGAGTTTACCCCTGCGGTTTCGAGTCTGCAGTAATTTTCCTGTCACAAGATAAATCCACACACAAATCAGATATGGATACTAACATTATATCCTTAAACACCAGCTAAGAGTGTTGTTGTTTGCAAATCAAATGGGTGCAGCACAAGTGGTTCTGAAATGGCCGGTCTGGTTACACCGGCTACAGTGCACAACCCGCTTCACTCGTCCTCTATCTTCAGCTCGAACCCGTCTCTTCCTCGGCCTACCAGGTGGTCTCAGCGACTTTGGTGGGTTTATAACAGCATCAAGAGCCTCTTTATTCACATTTGGATCTCCCTCAGAAAGCTCTCTCCAAAGACTCTTATCCGGAATCGGATGAATCGTCTGAGAATAAGTCTTCCTATACGTAGCCACAGTGAAACAGCTCTCAGTGAACCGATGAACATTCTGTCTACACGAAAGCAGAGCCGCTACAGCGTGTGCGCAAGGCAAACCGTACAACTGCCAGCCCCGGCAGAGACAGCACCGGTTCCTAATATCAACAATGTTGTTCCCTTCATGTGATATAACTTCAAACTCCGCTTCATTCGCTCGAAGCACCTGGTAGGTTCTTGCAAGCTCGAGCGCCTCGGCTACACGACGCTCAGCGGTCGGGACGAGTATCGAAGTCCACTGCATACTCGTCTCACGCCGCTCGTTGAACCAAGTCATTAGCTGTCTCCTAATGCATTCCATCATCTGAATGATCGGAAGTCCAGACGCTTCAGCGATCCACGAGTTCAGCGATTCGACTATGTTGGCGGTTAAGTGACCAAACCGTTGTCCTTCGAAATACGCGGTGGCCCACAGCCGAGGAGGGATTCTCCGGATCCAGTAGGCTGCATCTTGAGAAACCTCTTCGATCTCAAGAATCTTAGCTTCAAACTCAATCACCGTCAAAGCTTGAGCAGCTTCCCACAGATAATTCACCAGCATCGTGTTGTTAAACTCCTTCCGGAAGCTCTCGCTCAAATGTCGCATACAGAATCCATGAAACGCGGTTGGGAAATTCTGCTCCACGCCTTCCACTATCCCCTTATGTCTGTCTGACAAGATGGTGAGCCTCGGCATGTTCTCAGTATTGGTTTCAAGAAGATTATGAAGCTCACAGAGAAACCACATCCAGTTCTCATCGTTCTCTTCATCTACAATCCCAAACGCTAAAGGAAACAAGGCACCGTCACCGTCGAATCCAGTGGCCAGAAGCAGAGTACCTAGATACTTGCTCTTTAAATACGTCCTGTCCAGTCCCAGAAGCGGTCGACACGCGTTTAGAAACCCGTAAATGGAAGCTTGGAAAGAGATGAAGAGACGTTGGAAGCAGTTATCAGCTTGACTTCCGTAAACAGAAGCAATGCTTCCTGGATTCGTCCTCTTGACCTGTTCGCAGTACTGCGGAAGTAACCGATACCCTTCTTCGAAAGATCCGCGCATAGTCGCCATGATTCGTTCTTTGCCACGCCAAGCTTGTTTGTACGACAGTGTGATTCCATGAACACGATGTATCTCTTCAAGAATCTCTTTCGGTTTACAATTCGGATTCTCGCGGAGACGTTGCTCGACCGAGCTAGCAACCCACTGGACGGAAGCTTGTTGGTGACCTAAATGGTTGATTCCTCCACAGCTATGGCTTTCGTGGATCGTCCTGATTGTGAAAGTCGGAACACCGGGGAGCTTCGCAGCGTGGACTCTCCACGGACATCCGTCGCTCGAACACTTGGCCGTGAAACGAGTTTTGTCGGATTTGATCGTCTGCATTTCGAAATGAAGAGCAATCGCCATGTCTCTCAACGCTCTGCGACAACTCTTAACATCTGGAAACTCTTGACCAACGGTGAGCTGGTAAGTTAGCTCATCAGAGAGAGCTCTGGCTTGAACCGGAGTGCTAACCATAACCATTTCACCCTGATCATCGATCCCAATCTCGTGACTCGAGTCAACAGCCAGTTCCAGATTCTCGTCTAGCTCATGGTCTTCCCCAACCACCATCTGGTTATTATCCGACAATGAAAAGTCATGGTTTTGCGAGGAGAGGACCAGATCGGGATCAACGTCGTCGTGGTGGCCAGGCTTTTCATCCACCGAGATTTCATTCTCGTTCATGTAATCGTGATGATGATGATGATGATGATCCTCTTCATCCTGGTTTTCACTGCTTCCTAAGCCTAGCTCATGATCATCATGTGGATGTCCTAAATCA
Source organism: Noccaea bulbosa (assembly GCA_900406535.1). NCBI lineage: Eukaryota > Viridiplantae > Streptophyta > Magnoliopsida > Brassicales > Brassicaceae > Noccaea > Noccaea bulbosa. Next base: position 35,691 of record OVBJ01000167.1, on the reverse strand, counting down.
ATTTCATGATCATGATGAGACTGTCCTAGATCCATATTGTGGCCTTGCCCCAAATCCACATCATGGTTTTGACCAAGCCCTAGACCGTGGTTGTGACCAAGCACCAATGACTGACCCTGACCAATACTGATGTTATGATTTTGTCCAAGCATTAAATCGCGATTTGCCATTGGCTTGCCTGAAGCAATCTTCTTCCTTGTTATCTCCAAAAACAGCCCACTCGTGAAAAGAAACTAACTAACTTTCTCGCTTTATCTGCATCCTCAATGAAAAACTGTAACTTCCTCTTCAGAAATGGATATTTCGGTTGATCGAGCTACAAAAGCAGAGCAAAACCAACAGTGAGCGAACGAAATCTGATAGAGACGAGCAAATTACACATAAAAGTTACGATCTTTACTGCGTCCAATCTCAAATCTACATAATCAGATTAACTCTAAAAGCCAGATTCGAAACTCGACAAAGTTCTGGGTCACTTTCGAAATCACTATCAGGTGATGAATCGACTCCAAAACTAAGATAAACAGCACAAAGATCTGGACTGAGGAGAAAGATAAAAGGAATGGAAGAACACAACAGGAAAGTCAAAAGTAAAAGGGAGAGAAGACATACCAAACATAGAAAAATTGAAAAATTGAAACTTTTTTAACTCCAGAACCAGAAAGCTCAGGAGAATCAAATTCTGGGTATATCAAGCAAGACGCGACAAAACAGAAGAGAGCAACCACCGTTCCTGGGAAATGGAAGATCTAGGGTCTCGAAGAAGGAATCCGAAATGGGAAAGGAGCCGTTGAAGTTGAAATTGGCGGGTAAAAAATGGAATGGAGAAATCGGGGAGAGAAAATCAATGACAAGGGCAAAAAGGAACGGAGAAGAGGAAGCAAAACTAAGGGGTGGGATTGGGAATTACAGAAGGGGCAGAAGAGGGAGAGATTTAGGTTTCCCAGCGGGTGATGATTGCAAATTACACGTTGCCTTCTCCCCGACATTAGGGCATTTCTGTCTTTTTCTTCTTTTTTCTCTTTACTCCACCCTTGTTATTTCATTCTATTTACCGCTTTGCCATCAGAGATTTAGAGTCCAACTACTACTACAGTATTGAACTAACCAAACAAGGCCCAACCCAACTAAAGCAGTTCAGATCTTTTAATTATTTGACATGTAAACATATTTAGTAAATAATCACACATTTCTCTGACTTAGAATAGAAGTTGCCCATTATGGTGATGTTACATTATATTGACTAATTAAGAATGTAAGATCTATGTTTTTCATGAATTAAAAGTTAAAAACTAATTTACCCGTAAATATATGTTTTGTTTTGTTAAATAATCTAATTGGTCGCGGAAACAGTCAGTTAACGATGCATGTTTTAAAATATATCAAGTATAAAGAAAACTGTAAGTACCACAAGTATTATTCAATTTCGTCCTTCCAATTATATAAATAGACAACTAGTTTCAGAAGAAATTATAGACTAAATGATGTCTACTTCCATAGTAAATAGAATAAAAATCAAATAACTTTGTGGTTTTCTGGCTCTACTCAAACATGCTTGGGAGAGGTCTCACGGCCATGAACGCATCCACCATCTAATTTTTATTTGAAAAACAAAATGTAGAGTTAGTAAAAAACTGATAATGAATCTTGATGGTCGAGACTCATCAACTTTTCTTGTCAAATTGATTTTACCTCATCAGTAACAGCAGCTCGAGCTCTGCGGTGTCTCTCCACCATTTCTGTCAAAACTTCAGTGAGTCGCTTCTTTACATCTCCGGTTAGCATTCTTCCTTCTCCATACTCCTGAAATAGTACAACATTTCCCATAAGATATATCATCTTATGATAATATGAACAGGTAATAACAAGCTGGAGAGAAGTGTAACGCAATTTACCTTCTTTATGTGTTCAAGTTCAGAATCATCTTCTAGGAAGAAACTCAGATACTTGACCGGTATATCTACCTGTGAAATAGTAGAAAGCATATTAACACAAAAAGGACTTAGTATAGCACTGAAACCGATTGAATTTATGTATCAAGAAAACAGCTTCGCAAGAAATGAAAATGGTTCCTCAGTCAATTAGATTTAGGTACCTCGAGATTTGCTCCGAGTTCTCTGTGCTTCTTGACGGAGTCTTGCCCACCACTAAACGCAAATCTGTTTATCTGCATATGCCAAAGTTCAGATACCGGACGCAAATTATCTGATTTCATTATTGGTTTGTAATATTCTGCATCGTTTGACACTCAAATGTCATTACAGCTACAAAGTGTCTATAATTGATGGGAAGCAAATACTTGGGAAAACAAAAGAAATTCAAATTACAGAACTCACCTTGTTTTTAATGTCCTTGGCGGTATCAGTCACATAGATAGCGGAATTTGGATCACTAGCAGACATTTTTCCGTTCTCTCCCTGCGAAAAGTGACCCCCAAGGCATTTCAATAGCTTGAAAGCAAGAAAGAGTGGAGTACAAGGTGTAAATATATATTTCTGTCAACTTGCAATAACCCTTGGACTACTTAAAGTAAAGCACTTGCCTGCAGAGCAGGAAAGAACGTTGACTCAATCAGAGCAGGCTTGCTATAGCCTAACCGCGGTGCAACATCGCGAGTCATTCTAAAATAAGGATCCTGAACAAAACCAAAAGCAATATTTGAATATTAACACCAAAACAGCATAACATAATGATACACAAAGAACATACAAACGAAGACAAATTAGGCAAACAAAAGGGTTAAGGTCCAAACTCCAAAGTGAATAAAACTCCATACCTGGTCAATTGCACAAGGGATCAGGCAACGGAGATTGTCTTTGCCAGGGAACAAATGCGGGAATGAGCTAGGAAAAGATGGAGCTGCCTGTAAATGTATGGAAACAAAAATTATCGAATTTAAACACAACAGTCTATATGCATTGGAATACACCTGTCCACACCAACACGAACAAAAAAGGACATACCTGTATAGGAGGGAAACTTAGTTTTGCAATATAATCTTCGCCGGAAAAGCCAAAGATTCCCATAGCCTAGCAAAGAAAGAGCTGTGAAAAAATGAAAACGAGGAACACAGTGCAACTGATATAACATACGAATCACACTGTGCAATTCACCGAAACAGAAAGTAAAGTCACCTTATTAAGTGTAACGCACTTTCCAACCTTCACCATGTTTTCATAAAAAGCGCTACACACAAAGGTTTTTCTCACATCACCAGCCGGAAAGACTAATGTAAGCATCAAAACCAAAACCAAGACGGGATCCAAATGTGACGTACCCGCCAACATAGTCAAAGTCGGAGAAAATGAAGGTCTTTGTTACATCGAATCCGCAAGCAATTATATCTTTCGCGTTTTCTCTGGCAAGTCTTTTACTTTCCTCCACCGATAAGTTCTTCCAGATGCATTTTTCATCATCCGTAAGCTGTATAACGAGTGGAACCTTGAAAGCTTCTTGCAAGTATCTGCGAGGCGAATTCGAGGATCAAAGAACAACTGAGCAAAGATCTTCCAAAAACCATCCTCTCATTTGGTATTCTAAGATCTCACTCACTTGGTAAACATGAAAGGAATCAAATGCCCTAAATGCAGAGCTTCTGATGAAGGTCCTCTTCCAGTGTAGAGATAGAACTTGTCTCCTTTCTCAAACGCATCCAGAATCTCATTGAAATCCCTGTTAATCTCTCACAATCAATCCAGCAATAACCAGCAATTCCATTTGCGCATCCACGCAATTCACAGAAATACAAGTTAGCTAAAGTTTCGAACCGGTGGGCGAAGAAGACGCCGCGGCGGAGGAAGACGTGAGGTTGACGAGAAGTCAGCCTCTGAACACGATCAATCATCGACTCGTCGAGCCTCTGGCAGCCAAATTGGTCTATTAGCTTGTCGTAATCGATTTTACCGCCTTCTTTGGCGGATACTTCCCATGGAGTCACCACCACTTGCTCCGAAGATCCAGACTCTATCTCCTCCTTCTTATCAACCTCCATCGCGTCGGGGAACAGAGAAACCTAAGAAAAGGAAGTCCGATTCGATGGATTCAGAAGCAGAATAAACAAGCTGTAGAGAGCTAGCGGCAATGTCATCACAAAATACCTATGGAGTTTCCGGTAATAAGACGGCCGAGCAGATGCGACGGCGGATTTGCGACTGGAGCGTAGCAAGGAGAAGAAGAAAAACGAGGTTTAAGTAATTATATGTTAATTACTATTTGGGAGTCGGAATCTTTCGGTATTAATCAATTGCGCTGTCAAGTTTTAGATTTTGTCGAAATATCCCCTCCACTCTTTTGTCGGTCAGAATCCATACACTTTTCTTTTCATTTTAATTATTTGCCCAGTAAGATGGTATTGAATATTGATCATCATCAATCTAATAGTAAGACTAATTGCGTGATAGTTTTCGGGTCTCAGAGAAACGTATAGTTGCTAATTGAAGCGAGCCTGAATTCGTTTTATTGCATTCTTTCAAACGAGTGAAATAGAGAGGAGAAAGATGAAGTAAATAAAACATACTTGTAAAGTCTTCAACTTTAACAGTTGTAGATATCACAAATACATAGTAAATGACATAAAAAGTTGTTTAACAATCGTCCTTGCTCTTCCCTCACAGATTTCCGCTTTGGCTCCAAATTTCTTTCATGCCTTATCTTCTTCTTCTTCTCCATCCATTTCTGTAACATAACATGATATTGGTGAGATCACAGATGAATGATTTTCTTCCTCAAAATCACACATGTTTTTGTTTACCTGCGATTTTCTTCCAGGTTTTATCACGTCCAAAAGCAACATCAAGTAAGTTATACATGAAAAAAATCGATATTGCGTCCCCGTGCGTCATCTTCTTTGTCCAAAAGCACTCTGCAGGGAACAAAGAAAAGATAAGATTTTCTTTCACTCTCCAAAACTTTCTTCTTTCGACATATCCTAGCAAACTAGAAATTTATAAGCTACGGAGAAGAAGAAATTAGCAAACTAGACACTAGAGATAATTTATAGTCGACACTCACTCAGGTATGAACTAAACCCACTGTCATTAGGCGAGGAAGAAAAATTGCGAGTCGTCCTAATCGATCTCCCTCTGAGATTATGCTGCCAGTTTTGCAAACGGAATTTTCATCAGCGGTCGAACAAATCAAGGATAAACAAAAAAAAATCTCAGATAAATGGATTCATAAATTTGTATTACCTGCGCAAGCGCAACGGCGGATCGCACAACAAACCGCATTTTACCGGAAGTTAGGGCTCTCTCTCTCTCTCTCTCTCTGTCTATGAAGAAAGGAAAACAAAGGACCTTTTGAATAATATACAATGAGGTTTACATGGGTTTATTTATAGGATCAGTCGAATACTCTAGATCCTTTTAGCCTAATCTTATCCAAATTACAGCTGGAAAGATATCAGTCTTCGTCTTGGAGTGTGAGTAGCTGGAAACGGTTTTGGAGTCCTCTTTTCCTCTTTGTTACCGTTTGTTGCATGATCCCGTACGGTTGCAGGTTTTTTTGTCTTTTTCAGATTTGAAGACTTGATGGGCTTGGCACTTGGGCGCTGTCTCTCTTCGTCTTTTGGATATGTAACTTGTCTGAGGCCCAACTACTTTTGCTCTGTTTCTGCTGTTTCGCTCACACTTCCACCTTGTTCTTCTTCTATTCCTTGGAACCCAATTCTATCTCCTCTTCTACAATCTCGGATTTCGGGCCTTTCTTGTTGGGCCTACCTAAAACTTGATCACGNCTTTTTTTTTTTTTTTTTTTTTTTTTCCAGAGATTCCGACCGAAGAGAGATGATGGTTGTTTTTGTGTATTTGCATGTGTTGAGAAAAACTGGTTTCACACTTGAGAAAACAAATTATGAACCGAAAAAATAACAATCCAAAAGGTAGTAAAATCAAAATTCATATATCTATCTCTCAATGTGTGAGTTGGAGTCAGCGTGAAAGTTTGGGTAAAATGCTCCATGGAACGAAGTTGGGTCCATCAATTTATTCAGTTAACTAGTTAAACTAATTAGGAAGAAGAAGCAATTAAAGGGGCAATATATGAAGAGGAACTGTTGGACTTTTGTTTAGTGATAAAAGAGGATTTGTTTGATCATGTTTACAAGATATGTCGGTTTAAGGGTAGATCGGTCGGCCCTCTTAAGATAATCACAAGAGTGGTGGTGAGTGATGAGACGTTTTATTTTCTCATATGGACCACTTCATCTCCAAGGGTGTTTTGATTACTCAATACAAGATTGTTGAGGTGATGGAGTCGAGTGTTGTAGCTAGATTTTTCAGTACTTTAAAAATCGTATTGTACAGCGAAGAGAACATGTGAGATCTTTACTCTCTTTTTGTCCGTTTCTTCTTCTTCCTTTTTCGTTCATACCCAAAATGTTGTTTTTTTACTAGCTTGTGTTAACATTCTTTATTTGTTTTGTTGAGGAAGCAAGTGAATTTTGACTAAGTTTGATCAAAAAAGAGATGTACAAACTTCTGTAATTCCGTATACTGTGTTTTGTAACTTTTGTAATGAAAACCTCACTATATTTTCTAGTATCTCATTATTTCAAGATATACAACATTTAACATTTTGTTGACAAAAAATAAATTACATTTAAGAATTGTTCTGACGTGTCACTGGACGACTACAGATGAAACTCAAAAGGTGATCTTTCGTTTCCCTCTGAAAAAAATTAAATTTTCTGTTTTCTCGAAATGCCAAAAAAAGATGAGAGAGGAAAGGGAAAACGAAAGGATGCTTTTACAGAAGAAGAAAAACCCCAAAAAATCATCCCCAAAGTCAAAACAATTAAGTCAAACCAATATCCAACGGCCAAGATTCGATTCCATCTTCTTCTTATTAATGACATATCTCTTTCAGTCTTGTTTAGATATGAAACAAAACAAACGCAAAGCTAATAAAATAATAAAACCCCCAAAAAAAAAAATGAAAAAAAAAATCCCTAATTCTCTCTCTCTAGAATTTTGTTTCTCTCTCTGAAAAGGAATGGAACCTAACGAAAGCCACCACCAACAACAACAGCAGCAGCAGCAACGTCTCAGTTCTCCTTACTACCACCATCCCCACCACCTGCAACACCACCACCCATCCACTGCTTCGACCGGAAACGCCGTTCCATCTTCCAACAATGGGCTTTTTCCGCCTCAACAGCTACCGCAGCCGCAGCCCAACGATGGGTCCTCCTCCCTCGCGGTGTACCCTCACTCAGTTCCGTCTTCGGCGGTTACGGCGCCGGCAGAGCCTTTAAAGAGGAAGAGAGGTCGCCCGAGAAAGTATGTGACGCCGGAGCAAGCCCTAGCGGCTAAGAAAATGGCGTCTTCTGCGAGCAGTTCCTCTGCTAAGGAGAGGAGAGAGCAAGCGGCTGCAGCCGGAGGTATGGCGTCGTCTAATTCCGGGTCATCGAAGAAATCCCAGCTTGCTTCTGTCGGTGGGTTACTCTTTCCCGGAAAATCCCTTTTCTAATTCTCATCGAATTTGTAGGTGGAATTGATGCATTTTGATATCGAAGTTTCCAGCTTTATGTTGAATATAATCCCAGAGTTCTTATTTTTGATTAATTTAGCTGCTAAATTCGTAGGTATAGTTTGGGACGTAATTGCGTTGCAGTTAACATTATGTGTGACTCTGTAAATTCCATCAGTAAATTGACGTCTTGATTTTCATAATTAAGTGCTCCTCTTAAGGGGTTTAATTTTCTGGAATTTGTTTTACCTGTGAGTTGTGTTATGCTCTGAGTGTTTTTTTTTTACTGGTGCAGGCAAAACTGGGCAGAGCTTTACTCCACATATCGTTAATATAGCACCTGGTGAGGTATGTCATGTTCTTCACACACTCAAAGATCCTTCTTTTGGTTAAGACACAATCTAGCATTTCTTCATTGATGTGAATGTAAATTAAAGAGGAATCTTAACGCTATTTAAGTGTTATATGGGTGAATCTTGACAGGATGTGGCTCAGAAAATTGGGATGTTTGCAAACCAAAGCAAGCATGAGCTATGCGTACTTTCTGCATCAGGCACCATCTCTAATGCATCCTTGCGCCAGCCGGCTACTTCAGGAGGCAACATATCCTATGAGGTGATTTTCCACTTAGCCGTAAATTACTACTACTCTGTCTCGCTTCTTGGTTCTTCCCAAAAAGGGAGAGGAAGTTTCTTTCTTTCTCTCTCTCCGATCCTCTCTATACTGTTTGTTAGAGAAGAAAAGTTTTAGAATACAGTTAGTATATGTTGATAAAGCTAAAAAGATTTCTTAATTCCTTTGAAGTTTGCATATCACTGAAAATTCAATCAACTTTTTGCGTTTTGCAGGGTCAATACGACATTGTCTCACTAGCCGGATCATTTATCCGGGCCGAACAAGGTGGTAAAACTGGTGGCCTCACCGTCTCTTTATCTAGTTCCGATGGTCAGATCATCGGTGGAGCGGTCGGTACCCACCTCATAGCTGCTGGTCCTGTTCAGGTAAAATCCTTAATGTTTCAAACGATCTTACACAGCTTCTTGGGATATAAAACTCGCCTGCAAATACTTCTGTGGCTTTGATTGATGGCCTTTGATTTGTGGGAATACAGGTGATTCTTGGTACGTTTCAGCTTGATAGAAAGAAGGACACTGGCGGGAGTGGTGTGAAAGGGGATGCATCTAACAGCGGAACTAGGTTAACTTCTCCGGCTGCTAGCACTGGACCGGTGCTTGGCATGGGTTTCCGTTCTGGTATGGAATCTTCGGGAAGAAATCCAATGAGGGGAAACGATGAGCAGCAGCAGCAGCAGCATCAGCATCAGCATCATCTTCAAACCGGTTTGGGTGGACCTCATCATTTCATGATGCAAGCGCCGCAGGGAATGCACATGGCACATTCCCGGCCATCTGAATGGGGCGGCGGAGGAGGTAACAGCGGGCATGACGGTAGAGGCGGTGGTGCTTATGACTTGTCAGGTAAAAGAAACAAAACTCAACAACTTTTAAATCCAAACAACAACAGATCTTGCAATGGATATGGTCAAAACCAATACGAAGTAGTAAGTACTTGTCAAGGCGAAAACTGAGCTAAAGCTTTGCTTGTAATGTTGTGCAGGAAGGATAGGACGTGATTCATCTGAGAATGGAGATTACGAGCAGCAAATGCCGGATTAGCATCGATACCGAGCTTCCAGAGACGTGTGTAGTGTTTAGATCAAAACTAGAAACCGGAGCCCGGAGCAAGAATCTGAACTGAGATAGGACTTCAGAAGACGTGATTTTTGTCTGAAGGGTTTTACATCAGAGACAGAAGTTGAGTGATTGCTTTTTTTTTGTGCTTCTTGGTTCGGTGTAATATAAACTCCACCACAGCCTTTTTCTTTCAGTAACTTGCTGATTCTACTTCTCTTTTATTTCATTCTCTTCTTTTTGACTCTTTTTTTTCCTATATTTATATTTTTTTTGTTTCTTTTCTTTTGTTACTAAAAAGGGAAATGCTTATGAATATATATATACACTTTTGTTTGTTTTGGTTTCTATTTTTGTTATTTGTGCATAAAATCGAAGTATCGAACTAGCGTTTGGGACAAAACAATAACTAGTTTGGATTGTAACCTTACTTGGAAATTCAGTTTATTTTCTTTCACATTCATAAAATGTTACCATGTGTAAAGTTCTTAATATTTATTTGTGATCTCGCAAGTGTGGTTATTTTTTTTGTCAACTTGTACACTTTTAAATTAATTTGTCGGGAAATTATTTTGGTTGATAATTTATATATCAGTGAAACACCATTTTTGTTGATAGATATGTATGTATTAAGCAACTTCTCCGGAAATTGCTTAAGCTCAAAGTCTGCTGCTTTTGTCTGAAAAACTTTGAATAGTTGCTGACTCGAGAGTCTGGACATACGCAACTGAAACTCCCGGAAAAGATCTGCCACGCCCACTCACAAAAAAATCGGTTTCTTTTCTTCTCTTCCTCTTCGGTTCTGTTTCTCGTCTTCTGTAAAAGAAGAAGTCAGATTGACCCTATAGATTTTGTCGATGCAAATCGTGTTTGGTTGAGACGGGTCTTTCTTATTTCCCCTACTAGATTCGAAAGGTGTGTTCTTTGTTTGATTTATACCGTTGCCTTGAATCTCGGTTTCATTTTCTGATTTTACCCTCCTCTGGAATTTTCCCGGAAAAACAAAAATGATTCAGTCGGTTTCTTTTCCCATTTCGAATATCGAGGAACACAGATCTTGATTCCTTTCCATTGGTGTCTACGCGGAACATTGTTTAATCTCATTGGTGTGGAAATCTATGAATACGAAGTCGGTTATTGGTCGGTTCATTGGATCTCAGCTGGTAAAGCCTGAAGCTGAGGCTGGATTCGATTAGGGTTTAGGGAGATTAAGATTTGGGTTAAAAAGATGTTAAGATCTTTAGGTCTTGGATTGCTCTTATTTGCTCTTCTTGCTCTGGTTTCCGGAGACAACGATTACGTGGGCTGTAACTGTGACGACGAAGGGTTCTTAAGTGTCCACACAATCCTAGAATGCCAAAGAGTGAGTGATCTCTTAATCGCCATTGCCTACTTCTCAATACCTCTCGAGCTTCTCTACTTCATCAGCTTCTCCAACGTTCCTTTCAAATGGGTTCTTGTTCAATTCATAGCCTTTATCGTCCTCTGTGGGATGACTCATCTGCTCAACGCTTGGACGTATTACGGACCACACTCGTTTCAGCTTATGCTATGGCTCACCATCTTCAAATTCCTCACCGCGCTCGTCTCGTGCGCCACCGCGATCACGCTCTTGACTCTGATCCCGTTGCTGTTGAAATGGAAAGTGAGAGAGCTTTACCTGAAGCAGAACGTGTTGGAGCTTAACGAGGAGGTTGGTTTGATGAAGAGGCAGAAGGAAATGAGTGTGCAAGTGAGAATGCTCACTCGAGAGATCAGGAAATCGCTCGACAAGCATATGATTCTTCGGACCACTCTCGTCGAGCTATCGAAGATTCTTGATTTACAGAACTCTGCGGTGTGGATGCCTAACGAGAACAGAACAGAGATGCACTTGACTCACGAGCTGAGAGCGAATCCGATGAGGAGTTTCAGGGTGATTCCGATTAACGATCCCGATGTTGTTCAGGTTAGGGAGGCGAAAGTAGTGGCGATTCTGAGGAAAAGCTCTGTTCTTGCGGTCGAGAGCAGCGGTTGTTGCGGCGCGGAGGAGTTTGGTCCGGTCGCTGCGATTCGAATGCCGATGCTTCACGGATCGAATTTCAAAGGAGGAACTCCTGAGTTTGTTGATACTTCCTACGCTATAATGGTTTTGGTGCTTCCGAATGCGAATTCTCGGGTTTGGACCGATAAAGAGATCGAGATAGCGGAGGTTGTGGCTGATCAGGTTGCGGTTGCTCTCTCTCACGCCTCTGTTCTCGAAGAGTCACAGTTAATGAGGGAGAAACTCGGCATTCAAAACAGAGCTCTGCTTCGAGCGAAACAGAACGCGATGATGGCGAGTCAAGCGAGGAACACTTGCCAGAAAGTGATGAGCCACGGAATGAGGAGACCGATGCACACGATCCTCGGTCTTCTTTCCATGTTTCAGTCGGAAAGTATGAGTCTTGACCAGAAGATCATCGTCGACGCGCTGATGAGAACGAGCACGGTCCTGTCTGCGCTGATCAACGACGTGATCGACATTTCGCCTAAAGATAACGGGAAGTCTCCGTTAGAGGTGAAGAGGTTTCAGCTTCATTCGTTGATAAGAGAAGCCGCTTGCGTTGCCAAGTGCTTGAGCGTTTACAAAGGTTACGGCTTTGAGATGGATGTTCAAACGCGTTTGCCTAACTTGGTAGTGGGAGATGAGAAGAGAACGTTTCAGCTTGTCATGTACATGCTTGGTTATATCTTGGATATGACTGATGGTGGCAAAACGGTCACGTTTAGGGTTATCTCTGAAGGCACTGGAAGTAGTCAAGACAAGAGCAAGAGAGAGACTGGTATGTGGAAGTCACATTTGTCTGATGATTCGCTTGGTGTGAAATTTGAAGTTGAGATTAACGAGATTCAGAATCCTCCGTTGGATGGCTCGGCTATGGCGATGAGGCATATTCCGAACAGAAGGTATCATAGCAATGGGATTAAGGAAGGCTTGAGCTTAGGCATGTGTAGAAAACTTGCACAGGTCAGTGATCTTGATCATGAATGATCATCTCTGTTTGCTTTTTGATTACAAAATTTACAGTCTTTGTTGTATGGTTTGGAATTTGTGTGCAGATGATGCAAGGGAACATATGGATATCACCGAAATCACATGGACAAACACAGAGTATGCAATTAGTTCTGAGGTTTCAGACGAGACCTTCGATTAGGAGATCAATCTTAGCAGGGAATGCTCCAGAGCTTCAACATCCGAATTCGAATTCGATTCTCCGTGGTTTAAGAATCACGCTAGCAGACGATGACGATGTGAACAGAACCGTGACCAAGAGGCTTCTTGAGAAACTGGGATGCGAAGTGACAGCTGTGTCGTCTGGTTTCGAGTGTTTGAGTGCGTTGTCGAACGTGGAAATGTCGTATAGAGTAGTGATATTGGATCTGCAGATGCCGGAGATGGATGGTTTTGAAGTGGCGATGAAGATAAGGAAGTTTTGTGGACATCATTGGCCGTTGATTATAGCTTTGACTGCGAGTACTGAAGATCATGTTAGGGAGAGGTGTTTGCAAATGGGGATGAATGGTATGATTCAGAAACCTGTTCTTTTGCATGTTATGGCTTCTGAGCTTAGACGGGCTTTACAGAGCGCAAGCGAGTGAAAGCGAGCTCAGATTAGAAGCAAGAATCAAGAATCTTGATGATGAAACAAGAATCAAGAATCTGAGGAAATCAAGAAATGAAGAAAACCCAAGTGTTGATTCTTTGAAGATGTGATACATGAAGAAACTCTTGGGGTGGTGTTTTGTTGTTGTTGTTGACTCTGTTCTTAGTGTTCTACGATGGTGAGAAGGCCCTAGTTTGAAGATTTGTTGGTTCGGAAACTATTTATACGTAATGCTTTCGCATTTTAAAGGAAAAATAATATAATTTTATTAGATTTAATAATAGATTAATCTTTACTTTTTGAGCAATTCTCTTTTGTTGAAANAAAAAAACCAATTTTTTTTTTTTTTTTTTTTTTTTCTTTTGGTAACTCAGAGATAAATCTCAGGCCTATGGACGGGCCCAGACTAATTCCCTGGAGAAGGTGCAGCCTACGGATAGACCCTCTCTCCGGATATTCAAATGGGCCGTAAGCAATGTTCCCATATCCGTGTAAGTGTCTAGAGACAATGTGAGGTAGTTCCCTCCAGCAGAGTTTGAACCCCCGACTTGGGTGCAAGTAGGGGCTCCTACTTACCATTGGGCCTAGATGTTCCGGAAAAAAAATTCATATGTTTCTTTCTTTTTTCATTTCGTTATGAAATTGATCAATTTTTAGTTCTTGTCAAAAATCATCGGGTTTTCTACACATCTACTGTAGTAATTTTATCATCCACACTAAAACTGAATGTCTCTCAAGCATTCCACTTTTAAAAGAAGAAAAAAAAAACTTTTGTCAACGTATAAAGAAAGAAAAGTTATATATCGTTTGTCAACATGATTTAATATTTCTTAATTAATAAGTATTTTATATTGTCACTATTTTTATCTATAAAATAATTTATTGTTTAAACAAATTATAAGTTTAGACTCAGTTCAGCTGTTCTAGTCTTCTAGACCACCACACCAAGCTTTCGATTGTTAAAAATGTTAAATACTAGATTTCTTTTATTTTATTTTTCTCATCGATTACCAATGTTAGTGTTATTTAATGCTTTGTGTAGGCTTAAGAAGAAACATCACGTAACGTTATAAATTATATTCGACAGATATGATGTTTGATTTTTAAAATATACTATCTAGCTAGGAGTATTTGTTTGGGTGATTTATAAAAATCCCCGACGACCCCAAAAAAAAAAAAAACCCCATATTCTAACTTTATTTTGTAAAAATTCAAATCTCATTTCTTCCAAATAATTAACAATTTTTTTTCTTCGAAATAATAAAATATTATGAAAGTATATGTGCTAGTGAACTTATAGACCACAACATCAATGATCATATTATTTTCAAAATATAAATATGACATAACAAACAATAGTATAAGAATACAGTCCTCTCTACTGTTATTCTGAAAATTAAAAAAAAAAACAAAAGAAAGAAAAAAAACAGTTGTTAATAATGGGTTTTTTACATTTATAATTTTGTTTATATATGTTTTGATGAAGCATTACATCGGCGTACTAATCTTTGTTTAATCTTTGACATATCTTAGGACCCCCAAGTAATGCTTTATCTTGTGGTCTTTGTTATACTTTTAATAATGCTTGTTTATGGATTCCTTTTCAAAGTATTATTTGTTAATTTTTCTCGTTTTAGACTTTTTCTAGTTAACTATTATTGTCTTTTGAGTGCGGTTTAGGGATTCCTTCTTTAACAAAATATCACAAAATATTATGGTTTAGTTCTTTTTACATAATATTTTAAAAAATTTCTTACTTCTTAATATTTTACGAACCATTATATATATTTATATTATCTTGTTTTTTTTTCCCATTGATAACAATCATTTGTGTAATTTACTTATCTAAATGCGCGCAGTTAATTCAATCATTTAGAGAGGAGAGGGTTAACTTTGTTGGACTTAAATTTAAATACTATGTCTAAATTTTACTATTAATTAATATCAGCAATTTTTTAACAGCTTAATATCAAACACTAGTTTGGACCTTTTACTGTATATATATAAGACCTGAAGCTCCATTAATGCCAGAATGCCAGTTATTAGAAAACCACAAGATAAGTCGATACTATTTTGTCATGGTTTATCTGCTTGACAACTTGGATCTTGATAGACTGCTATTTCAATCACACATATATATAAAGGAAATAATATGAATGACTGAAAATTCAAAATCAACTATAATCAATTTAAGTATTATGCATTTCTGCTCGAGAAAGTACGGATATGAATATATAATTAACAGGTCCATTAGGGTTTGCGTTTTGCAAGAGGAACGCATGTGGTACCATGTGAATAGGCTCCTCTATTCTCATACTTTTGTTTATGGTTTTTAATTAAAAGATGGTCAAGAAAGCCTAGAAATTTGGTTAAATGACGACACTTATAAGCTGACAAAGGGGGTTAATAATATAATATACACACTTGTTTCTTAAAATAAGATTGGTATATAGACATATAGTAGTTGCATTGAACTTGCGGTATGCCATATGAACATGGATTTACTAACAATTAATTCGTTGTAAGAAAAAAAAACAATTAATTTTTTTGTAGTCGATTGATTTAGTTATGTTAGTTGAGGTTGACTACCGCTTCTCTAGTTCTTTACTCCGTATAAATTATAAATCCCATATTAGTGTAGGTTTCAGTCCAGATCGATTTGATGTTCCAGAAAAGAACATGCATAATTGGATAAACAAGTTGTTAGAATATTCTATTGTCATTCAAATAAACGTAACTATGGCAACTTATTAGGTATACTATCATTTTTTCTCGGATACATCATCTTTTCCCCCACTGATTTTTTTTTTCTTTTTTGGCACCAAGTGACAACACTACTGCATAATTTTATGAAGATTGTATGCAAAGAGAATATACTACTAACCTGAATTTATTACCTTTTTGTGCAAAATACAGTTATCTATAGTCAAGCGATCGTTTTTAGTTTTTTACCATAGAATCCGATTACTCTTGATGTGAGCATGTTCTTCGAAAAAGATATTTTATGTAAGTTTACTCTTGATGTGAACATGTTCTGTTTGTATATGTGGAATCGAACAGAACTCCTGGAAGTAATCTTTTTCTTTTATATGTATACTGATGTACGTAGCTTAAACAATGCGTGTATATGATCGTATTGCTCTTAATCGAATTAGAATCCGTTGTTTGCAGTAAAAAAAAAAATACACGATCATTAAAAATGAGTATTTATTTACATGTGAATAAATAATCAGTTTATTGCTACGAAAAGAAAAATAATTTATGTGATTGTTGAGGCCAGGTGAGTGTGATGAGGTTCGTAATTCCCAATCATGTATCCAATAAATGCATGCACAAATACATAGATATATTTATATCCTTATATGCTAGAAAGAATATCATATTACAGTTTGTGTAACTCCATAGCAATATCAAGGAATTGATTAGACTAAGTACTTAAGATTTTTTCAAATTATATATAACCCATTTATAATGCTAATCATTAAAAATGAGTTAATGGTCAACCCAAAAGGGTTTAAATATAATGAGGATCAATCTGATATATGTGCACACATACCCTTTTTTGATAAAATTAATGTGCACACATATATACCTTCATTGTATAAAATGAAGAATCCAGCAAAGAGAATTTTTAAAAAATAAAAACATCATGAAAAACACAAGTGAATTTTAGGAAATATAATCACAGACAAGGGAGAACATAATATAATGGACGCACACACTATATAGCTCACTAGTAGCAAGTAGATAGTAACAACTGATCACTAGTTATCATCATCGTCATCATAATAAACATCGTTATAGTTCTTAACTTCTTATTGTTAACTTCTGTAAATTTTTAAAAGCCATTTGAACGTACGTTAAAATCCTGACCTAGCTTGAGCCCAACCATAAGCTTCTTGGCCACTCATCTGTCCTCCACCTCCGCCACCATTAGAAACAAGATTTCCGGGCATATTGTACACCGGAAGTCCTTGATTGCCATCCCCTCCACCACCACCGCTACTCAGCGGCGAGCCTCCCCCTCCGAGTTGTCCTGGGACCACTCCTCCGCTGCCTCCTCCGCCCCTCTCAGCCGCCTCTTCCTCCTCCAAAGGCAATCTCTCGTAAGTCGCATTAGAAAACGTGGCCGCGATTAACATAACCGGACCAGCCGCCATCAATGGCCCCACCACACTTCCTCCAACGACCTGACCTTGACCACCGGCTAAGTAGATAGTTAAACCGGTGGATCCAGGTGGAGCAGGTCCAGGCAAGAACGATCCTGTTAAAGAGAGAATCTCAAACCTCCCTTGTAAAGCCAAAACCGCCGCACCCCCGGGAGCCGCAGCAACTGCGGCAGATGATGGTTGGCGGAGAGTGACGTTAGCCACCGTGCCGTTGCCGCTCAAGATGCAGATGCCACGTTGACGCCGCCTAGCGAAAGTAGCTAGGGTTTCGATGACGTCAGTCCCACTAGCGATCTCCATGACATGGCTCTTGAGAGCGTTTGGAGAATCGCGCGTGACAAAGATCGGTGGCTTTGGTTTGTTCTTGGAACCAGCAGGACGTCCACGTGGACGGCGCGTGGGGGCTTCTACGGCTCCTTCACGTGGCTCGTGGTCATCGCCGCTCAAGTTATCTCTATCGTCATCGTTGTTGTTATTGTTGTCGACTTCTTGGTGATGATGATGGTTGTTATGACCTGAGTCCATGGCCATGTTCATGGAGATGTGGAGATCTGGTTTCTTTAACTGAGAGGAACCAGGCGGCGTCGTTTCAAGGCCGGAGAGATTCACTTGTCCTGTCCACCATGGATTCGCCATTAAACCCTAAAGATGTTAATTTCTGATTATATATTTCAAAGAAGTGAAACCCTAAGAACAATTAGTTCTTTTTTAGATCAAGAAGCTTATGAGAAGAACTTAAATCCTGGAAGAGGAGATAAGATTTTCAGATCTTGATTTTAAAACACTTTTACAAGTTTTTGTGTTGTGAGAAACACAAGACAAAGAAAGGTTAATTAAAAGAACACGACAAAGAATGATACTTAAGCAAGAAAGAGAAAAGATGTAATGTAAGCTAACTTATAAAATAAGTGGACGCATATGAAGATATTATACTTATAGATACATACATATATACGTATGAGCGTCTATACCAATGGAACAAAAAAGGTCCCAACACATTAATGCTTGAGAGAGACACACAATTATATTTAAGAAAAAGTCTTATTACAAACAGAATACAATATACTCTAGGTTTTTTTGGGAAAATGTTAATGGCATTGTTTTTCATTTGTGCAAAAAATGGCATCGTTAAAAGTCCCAACACAATGCTTGAGAGAGACACACAATTATGTTTAAGAAAAAGTCTTATTACAAACAGAATACAATACTCTAGGTTTTTTTGGGAAAATGTTAATGGCATTGTTTTTTCATTTGTGCAAAAAATGGCATCGTATTTGTTACAACTATTACCAGTTTTATATAGATATAAATGAAAATATAAATGAATTTACTTAATATTAGCTAGAGTTTAAAGTTTTATAATTACAACTAAAATAGAGAATAGAAAGAAAAAATAGTTGGTTACTTATTATAGAATTTTTAAATAAACATCTATGATATGTATACAAAGTTTACTTATTGTAATTGGTTAAGATAAAGATAATTTTCTTTAAACCTGTCATTTTATATGGGAATATCTTGTCTTTTTTAAGTTAGCGCGCGTTATAATTGATGTGTGGGGTCGAGCGCCGAGGTTGAACAAATGGGGCGCACGATCGTTTTCCCACTGCCATATTTTATTTCGAAAGTTGAATCTTAAGGTTTTTCCGAATATAAAAACTTTATAAAAAAATATTTAAGCAGTATTCATTGGATCGAAATAAGACTAACTTTTGTTATTAGTTAATGAATTTTGACATTCTTATTAAAATCCATTATTATTGGTTTGATGACTTTTAAAATCTATATAAAATCTATTGTTATTCAAAAAGTTTACAAGTTTAATGATTCTATGAATTCATTAAATCTTTGTTATTGGGAGATGGATTTTAAACAAATTAACACATAAAACAAAACTTTCAAAATACTACCTATAACCCTTAGATTCTCAAAGTCCATTACAATAAAATATTTTGATTGATTTTCTAAATTTCCATACTCTTTTCAAATCTAACAAAAACTCTTTATAAATTTAATAATTCTCTTAACTTCTAAAATCTTCAAAATCCACATAAATTCTACTCCCAATAACCACCCTAAACAATGACACACAAGAGATTTGCGATTTGCTAAGTATTTAAAATTATTAATAGAAAACGTCACTATGTGTATGTGTGTGTTAATATACATAATTTACCAAAAAAACCTTTACATGACATAACAACGATAACAAAATATAATATTTCAGCTCATTACCAAAAAAAAAAAAATATATATTTCAGCTTAAACCAAAAACAGTATATTTTAGAATCCTTTCAAAATTCAAGAGTAAATAACATATAATTTTCTATTCGAGTTTTTTTTTCTTTCAAAAGACCTGATTAAACAAATCCTCAATTTTTTTCTTATAGAAACAAAAATATTAATATTAAGCTGCGCTTACACTGATTAAGCAAATACGTATGACATTTTCTTTAGTGTTTTCAATCATATTTATTGGAGTATATAATATTACAAGAATTAAAATTTGGCTATTTGCTATTTGTCACAACAAAGTGATCTCCCTAAATATATTTGTCACTTAAAATAATCATTGAAGTGCGGTCAAAATAAGTATTTGTACATATCTTATTTGGTAGAGAACAATTTAGTATATGTACAAAGCACAAACACTCTCCGTGAGGAACATAATTAAGATATTGTTAATCAAAATAACCAAGTGATACAAAATAATGTTTTTCTTTCTAACGTATCTATGTTTCTATGACTCAACATGGCAAAAGTAAAGGTTAACCTCCTTCTAATGTAAAACTTTATTTTTGAGATATAGATATAGAGACGTATGTATTATATTGTATCCAATAGAAAAACAAGGTTATCAAAACTTAAAAACGTTTGCCATAGTCTATTGTACTATTCGTTTTTTTCCTACTCAACAACTCTCAACTAAAACATAATTTATACATAAATGTAGCTAAAACATGATTTATAGAATAATTTAATCGAGGTAGGCAAAAAGCCAAAGGGTAGTTGAACTCCTCGGGACTACATAACACACAATAATTGAAGGAAATAAAAATGTGTAAAAAACAAGTTGTGCCGATTAGTATATGATTTATTGTGTGTTATTTTCTATTAGCTTCCCCAAGTCTCATCTCTTTCACCATACAGTATAGTTAACACTTATAGTTCACTAGATTGATTTGAATGGTCTACTATGACTCTGAGACTATGAGGGTATGAAGTTTAACTGTAGAGGCTACAAATAATTATTGAATATAGATTTTTTTTTTCAAAAGAAAATACTATCAGTTTGAAATTTTATCAACCTTCGTAATGTTAAATGGTTGTGGTATCATACAGGGATGTCATTTATTATTGCCGTTTGGATTATCCATTTCGAACTATATCGCTGATATGATACTATTAGATTTTTAAAACTTCAATCGTATCTAATGAAAATGATATAAAACCTTTTTGAACTTTTTTCAGTCAAGAGATTCAAGATAATCCTAAATCTGAACTAGAGTTTTAACATTTGTGTGTGATGATCAAAATACTCTTATGTAATATTTTCTGCTGCTTATACTTCTAGTTCTAGTTGCATAATTGAAATTTGTATATTTCCTTTTGCGGAAGAAAAATAACTTTTAATTATTTTGTTTTTGTCTCCAAAACTATTTGGGCTGAGAACATGTGACCATTTTTCATTTAAGGCCCAGAAAAGCATACGCAATTTCGGTTGCGGCTCCGGCTCCACCTACGCGTGCGTGACCGTCTTCTTCCCCGTCGACGGAGAGAGAGATTCGAGAGAGAGAGAGATGGCGGACAATCTATTTGAAGGACTACCACCTCCTTCTTCTTCTCAGCAGCATGAGCTACCAATTTCCTCACAACCAGACGAGTCGAAGAATCAAAATTCCTCCCCGGCTCCAACTCTTGTTCTCAAGAGTTCCCTGAAGCGATCGAAGCCGGCAGACTCTGCACCCAATGTCTCCGGTAAGCTTAATTCTAGAAAAAAACTATCCGTTACTGATCTATGCTATCTGAATTCGATTCGTTATGAAACCTTATTGCTCGTTGATGTTATCGTTACTTGTTTTCCAAAATTACTCTCTTGTTTCATACATTGAACTCACTTCTTCTTGTTTGAGATTGAGGAAAAAAGCGTCTTGATTGAGATTTTCTGTTCTACTATAAAGATTAGGGCTGTGAATTTAGTTTTGTTTCCGCCGTCGTTCTCTTACTGATCTGAGTTTGTCCTCAAATGACGCAGCTCCTCCTGTTCTCAAGAGCGCACTAAAGCGGTCAAAACCAGCAGAATCTACGCCGGAGCTAGAACCAGAGCCGGAAGGTACACACATAAACTAACTTACTGGCTTAGGGCAAAGCATTTGGAATTGATAATTGTTTTTCCGATTTGATAAATTGATCAGTTTGTCTTCTTTGATATTCAGCTGCAGCCCCTAAAAAGCGTCTGCAGTTTAAGACATCAACCGATGCATCGGAAGAACAAGTGATAGAAGCAATGCAGAAGATAACATCTCACATCAAGAACCCTTCCAAGTTCTCCAAAGCTTCAAAGCTTGCAATACGGCTGATTCAAGCTGGAAGTGTGAAGCCAGAAACAAGCAGCCACTTCATTGCGATGCTTGAAGCTGCCATGTCATCAAAAACTCCTTGTACAGATCGCTTGGTTAGAGCAGACTTCCATGCATTGTTCTCAGCAGCACAGGATGTAACTGAGGTAAACATGAAAACTCTCATGGTTAAAGATATTGATCTAAGTGCATTGGGAACATATTGACGATTGGTCCTATATTTTACCTCTCATTCAGTGCCTTGATAAAAGCCAGAAGCATTTGTTGACCATATGGACAATCAAAGCTGTTGTGGCTAATGACCTTTTTACGGATGACAGCTTTATGGTGAGATCCCAGATACTTAGACTATTTTCGCTTTAATTACTTATATTTAGACTACAGATTGCCTCTTCACTGTGTTATGACCTTATGGAACATTATTGTCTTGAATCATCATCCTTTGAGGTTTATATAGTGTCTCATGTACATTGTTTTTTTTTTAGTTTTCCAAGACTGCTACTCAAATAAAGGAGGCTATATCTGATCTTCCGGTGTCGACTGAGGAAGATGACGCGGAAGAAGCAGCTGCTCTTGAAGAAGAGGCTGTGAAGAACAATGGAGATGGCAAGACAACACAGGACGTGGCTGAAGTTACTTCAGCTGGAGATCAAGAGGATGTTGAGTACGATCCCTTTGGGCTTGATGCCTTGATTCCCAGTTCTGGGAAGAAAAATGGTAAAACAAAGCTAAGGAAAGACTTGACGACAAGAACAACTGAAGATACAGATGCCAAAGAGAATAAGAGATTTCTGAGGTCAAAGAGAGAAGCTTTGATTACATGCCTGGAGATTGCTGCACGTCGTTACAAAATTCCATGGTAAGGATGCTTCCATGATTCATAGTACCCATTGAACTTGTTATCATGTCAAAAACTGCGAAACTGAGGAATGATTGGTTTCATCTTCAGGTGTCAAACTGTTATAGACATATTGGTGAAACATGCATTTGAGAACGTGTCAAGGTTCACAGCACAGCAGAGACAAGCCGTGGAGAAACTCTGGGCTTCTGTTCGAGAACAACATCTCCGTAGGAAGCAAGGCAAATCAGTGACAGGCAAACTCGACGTGACAGCTTTCGAATCTCTTCAGGATAAATACGCCAACGAGACAATGAGCATCCGTGGCTCAGTTGGAGCCAGCGGTGAACGCCGTGCACAACAATGGCTCGGTTAAATAAAACAAAACTGTATTTGGTATGATTTTTATTTTGAGGCAGGAACTAGAAACCAAATAGAGAAAATCATTGCTCTGTTTCTTCTGATTGTATCTTAGAAAAAAAAAAGTTTCCACCTTTATCCAAAAATTTTACATGATCATTTACTCAATAATCTATTACAGGACGCGTATTGGTTCTTGTATGCTCATTCCCAGTTTTCATTAGCCTGCCAATCATCATCATCTTCTCTCGGTGGCCTCACAACCAGAAGAACCATTCCTAAACTCTTCCTCACCGCACTCGCCTTCAATGCGGATCCTTTCTCTAGCTTAAGACCGTTCTCAGCTGCCACGAGATAGTACCCGTCATCAGCCTCCACCGCGTTCCTCTCCCTATTCGCCACCACCAGCAAAGGCTCTTCTTTTCCGTCCCAAGGCAGCACTTTTCTATCATCCCTGAAAGAAACCGCTACACCACCTTTCCCAATCGCCACCATTGGGTTCCAAGCCGGAAGCACCACCCATCTCCTCCAACCTTTCTCCGCCTCAACCACCTTGAAATCCCCTCCCGCTTTGGTCTCCATTGGAGCTTCAAGAATCATCTTTTCCCCTTCCTCTGCTTTACAAACAGGTAAAACAATCACCGAGCTAGCTCCTGCAACCTCTCCGAATTTCAATCTCACCACCGGAATTCGAATAGCTTTGATTTTCTCTTCCTTCACCTTCTCTTCTTCTTTCTCCCCGTGTAGCTCTCTGAGCAGCTTCTTCTTGGCCTTTTCGGATTCTGCAGCGTCCAATGCTTGTTGAAGCATTGAAGTTCTCTGCTCCGATGGGTTCTTGTTCTCTCTGCTTTGCCTGTAATACAGGAATGAGAGACAATCTCCTGGTAAATTGTAATCGAAATCCAACCATCCGACGTCTCCACGCCGGCTAGGATAATCTTTGATGGCTCGCGCCAAATCCTGCGCGCCTTTCGAGTCGAAACTCCGATCGATGATGTACGTGGCGGCGGCTACGCGCTGCGTGGTGCTAAGGAGGCGGATTTCGTAGAGAAGCTCTGCACCGCCGGTGTCGAACGCCGAAATGAGCTCCGGCTCGTGGAGGGACTGAACAATCGAGTCTCGAACTTTGGCGCCGACGATTAGACGGTTCTGTTCGATGCTGGAGATTCCGGTGAGCTCCTCGATGTTGGGAGGAGTGAGACCATCGGTGTAGAGGGAAGAAATGAGTGGCGCGTATTCGAACCAGAGCGCCAGTCGTCCGGCGAGGATTTCGATTTTACCAGCGGAATCGAGTGAACGGAACTGAGGTGGAACCGGGGATGACGGTGGCCGGAAAGGCTGGTAAAGCTGTTGTCGCGGTGGTGGATTTTTGGGTATCATGTTTTTCGGTTTCTGGGACGCGTTGGCGGTAACGGTACGGGGTACTGGATTAACGGGTCGGGTAATCGGGTTAATGAACAATCCATGGGTGGTAGATTGTGTGAATGGTGAGAAGATTGAGGATTTGAGAATGTTTGCAGCGAGAGAAAGCATGGTGAGTGAGAGGTGTTGCAGAGTGAACACGAAGATGGTAATTGCCTTATCTCGAATTATAAACCAAAATGTTTGAACCGATTTTCAAACGGAAGTAAACCGGATTGGTCAAAAATTCGCATATTCGCTCCGGGTTTTTTCCTCTCGAAGATTTTAGTCCGGTTTTGCTCTTTTAGAAATATCTCAAGTCCGATTAAATGGGCCTAACGAAATACACTGGTTTGGACCTAAAGTTGTCAAGTATAAATAATAAACCTGATTTCGTTGGGTAGTAAGAAAACATGATCGAGTTCACATTTCGACCTAACAACAGAATCAGACACCTCTCAAAATCATTTACAAAATGTTTACAAGCAACATTCTCTAATGCCAAAGCCAAACCGTAGCATTGTTAAAACACAGCTACGTATACACATCGATATAAGTTTATTACCACTCTAACTCTAAATAACTCTAATCACATCGAAACCAAAGAGTTCCTATTCATTGCTTTGAAGGTTTCCAACATTCATCATCCATGCATGACCTACAATTTTCATTAAAAAACAAAATATTAGCCTACACAAATAATTTGAAAAGTAATTAAAATATTTTGAAATTTGAAACAGAGGAGAGATCGAGAGAGACGAAGAGGACTTACGAAGAGCATCTTCTGCGGAAAATCGGCGGGAAACATCGCGGCAGATCATTTTCCTCAAAAGATCCTTCGCTTCTGCTGATACCGATCCAAATTTAGTCGGTGGAAATCTCAGATTCCCTCTCAGTATCGTTTCGAAGATCTTTTCCGCCGTCTCACCGTTAAACGGCGGCTCTCCGGCTAGCATCGTGTATATCACAACGCCGGCGCTCCATATATCCACCTTCTCGTCGTACCTCCTCCCCATCACAACCTCCGGAGCCACGTAGTATGGCGTCCCGACGACTCCCTCCGCCGTCTCTGTTTTCTCATCTCCGAGCCACACGGCTGATCCGAAATCGCAGAGCTTAACGCCGCCGTTTCCGAGATCGACTAGAACGTTATCCGGTTTCACATCTCGATGAACGACGCCGCGCCGGTGACAATGAGCTAGCGCACGGAGGATCTGTCTCGCGTAGGAGGCGGCTTCTGATTCGGACAACCGTCCTCCGACGGAGACTAATCGATCGTAAATCGTCATCGGCGGATCGACTAACTCCATGACGATCGCAAGAGAATCCTCAGATTCGAAGAGATCGAAGATCCTGACGATATTCGGATGCGGCGGTAGCATGGCCATGATCCTAGGCTCCGTCTCTATACACTCGCGATCAAGCGCGTCGACGAGCGAGCGTTTGTCGATCGTTTTGCAGGCGTAGAATTCTGTAGTCACCGGCGAGAAACAGCGAGTGATTGTTCCGAATCGACCTCGGCCGATCTCGTCGCAAATCTGGTAGTTGTTTTCAAGTTCAAATTCGCCGGTCATCGGAGTATTCGTTTTGCTATTTTGCGTAATTGTCTCTTCGTATCTTTGATTGTTTCGTGAGAGGGGGGGCTTTTATAGAGGAAGAGAATCAGAATACTAAAAAAGAGTATATTCCGTTTAAGGAGGTTAAACAGTATTCTGTTTTTAACGTTGGAGTGAGGTCTCGCTAGCAAAAAGTCATGCTTCCAGAAGAATAGCAAGCAATTAACAGACTAACTAACGGCGACGTTAAATAAATACCTCTATCTCTATGTCTTATTCTTTTTAATCTTGGATTGTCAATATTAATCATCGTAATTATTTTAAAACGGTATCCATTAGAATATTGGAGAAATAACAAGAGAAGTTAGAACCATTCAGTGTGCATTACATATGACCTGTCTCAAATAGTTTTTCGATATGGACTTTAAGAATATTAAAAAATATTTCAACAAGTCAAATTATATAAGTAAATTGGAGATATGTATGCTCAACATGTCGTTGTTGTAAAGACGAGGAAAATAAACGAAGGCCATATTCTTGATGTATTAATGTGATGTATTCTTGATGTAGTTTCAAAATGACATGTATAATGAAGTATAATTGAATATGACATGTATGATAAACTCTACAATATTTAAATGTTGATCCATTATAAAATGTGCATGTGGCATGCTTTAATAGTTGTGCTATTTGCTTTAACAACTATAAGACTCTAATAATTGTGCTATATGCTTAGTTTAGTAATGTAAATTGTTGTTTCTCTAGTGCAAGAGTCGTATATATGGTTGTCCCGCTGTCATCACTTTCACATGTCATATACCATGGATTTTCCTTTTAGGCTGCTTTTATACATGTCATTTTAGAGGCATGCCTAATATGAATGAATTTTATTGGTCAGTAAATACACTGCGGTCGTAATTATTTCTCTAATGATAGATTCTGCCTTTTTGGTTAATGATATTCTTTTTTTACTGACTACTGCTTCTCTCTGTCTCGTCTTCGTTTGATGTGTATTTAATTTACTATTGCAATCAACGAGACAAAAATGGGATTGATCCAACAATTAACTAAAATGGGAGGATCAGTGCTTGGTAGGAAAGGAGAGGAAGAGGGAGAGGGATCCATGGTTAAATCTAACAGTGTGCCTTCTTGGATAGAAACAGCATTTCAAAATGTGTTCTCGGTGATTGCACTTATTACTGTGATTGGAACTTTCGCTCAGCAGATTCGAGATTTATGGAGCAGTGAAGGATGGACTCTAAAGAGAGAGAAAGTGTTAAAAGAACCTGTCAAAGCTGAGGAACTTGACAAAGTTTTCAAGTTCAAATTAGCAGGTAATCAGAATCTTTTTTTGCTATTTTGCGTAATTGTTGTTTCTTCGTATCTTTGATTATTTCGTGAGAGATTTTTATAGAGAAAGATAATCAAGGTTTTCTAAAAAAGAGAAAAAAGTGTTAGAGGAACCTGTCAAAGCTGAGGAACTTGCAAAGTTTTCAAGTTCAAATCAGCCGGTTATCAGTATCAGTTTTCAAGTTCTAATTGTTCCAATTAAGAATCCAATTAGTGTATCGATTTTTAATTGGCTTTATCATTTAAGCGGAAGAATATTAATTTCGCTCACTTTTTTTCCTGTAAACGTACTCATAGATACCTTTATCCAAAAGCATTTTCTAAATAATTATACCATCGCTAATCAAAACATAAAGGAGAAATTTCAAAAATACACCTTTTTGGGTGTAAATTTTCAAAAATACACCTTTAGGGTGTCTATTTTCAAAAATACACTTTTTTTCATTTAGTAAAAGAACTCTAAACCCTAAAATATAAACCTCAAACCCTAAAATCTAACCTTGAACCCTTAAATCTAAACCCTAAACCCTAAAATCTAAACCCTAAATAAGGATTAGTGAACCCAAACTTATAGATTAAAACTAGGAAAAAGTGTAGTTTTGAAAATTGCTATAATAGAGGTGTATTTTTAAAAATTTACCCCTTAAGCGGTGTATTTCTCAAAATTTCTCAAACATAAATGATTGGTATTTGATGACGTATGTAAACACTATATGATGTCTCGATCTCGTGCTGACAAAAGAAAACACCCATGTCTCGCTCTGATTAGTCGGTTTAGTTAATGTAATCATCATCTTGATACAATAATGAGATGGATCTGGAGGATGTGAATTTTATATGAGGACAGTCATTAACTTATTAGATTTTACAAAACAGCCGACGCATACACATTCGCCGGCTAAGAGTAACATAGTGTGGAGATACGTATTAGAAAAGCACTGTTCAGCTTTGGTAAGTAGATTATTGGAAACCAAAAACGTTCGCGATGGGACTCGAACCCACAATCTCCCGCTTCGGAGGCGAGCGCCTTATCCATTAGGCCACGCAAACATATATACCTTGTTCATATATTATTAACATAACAAACGTTACATACTGTATTAAATTAGATGATTTTTGTTGTATAGCTATAATACCACTTTTTGTTTTGGTATATTCTCAAAGTAATTTTTCCAAATCAACAACTAACTATTGCTCCGACTCTACTCCAAATCTGGTTTAGATCTCCCATTAACGTGCTCTCCCTATTACCCTACTACTAAAAAATTATAGGATCTTTGTTTCTTGAACCGTTTTAAATTAAATTTTCGTAAGGCTCTCTCTACTTACAAAGCAATAATATTATATTTCCTGCTTTTATTTATAATGAGAATCGGTTACTCAATAAGAATAAAAAAAAAAAATCAAAAACTATTTAGATTAAAGTAATTAATCTAAAAACATTACACCGAGTAATAACATTATGTTGGTTATATAATCAAAAGGTGAAATGTACAGTTTAGTTTACTTTACTTTTAACAGAGACGTGAGAGCGAAAAAAGTAGCATGCAATAAGATAAGAGACTGGACAAAAACATTACGGACTCTACTTTACGAATTTGTCATTATGCATCGAACGATTATTTCGTTGGACCAATCTTCTTTCTGTCATATTCCTTAACTTCAACTCGTAATCGATTTGATCACTGACTCTCTCTCTATCTCCCATTTGAGTCGCTCGAAACACATTACACATCTCTCTTATCATCTCTTCAGTCTTCACCAATAACAAGAAAAACTAGACTGTCAGAAAAAGAATCTTGGTATGGTTAATTGATACTCAGTGATCTATATAGTATTTCTATGTATTATGCGAGTCCTAATAGGAATTTTTGTTTTAATAGGTTTTAGTCATCAAGATGGTAACGCCAACTAGAAGAACCGTTGATCTCCGGTCCGACACGGTGACTAAACCAACTGAGTCAATGCGTTCAGCGATGGCAAACGCGGAAGTAGACGACGACGTCTTGGGGAACGATCCAACCGCGGTGCGTTTGGAGAAAGAGGTTGCGGAGATCGCCGGGAAAGAGGCGGCGATGTTTGTTCCGTCGGGGACGATGGGGAATCTGATAAGCGTGTTGGTCCATTGTGATGAGAGAGGGAGTGAAGTGATTCTTGGAGATGACTCTCACATTCATATATACGAAAACGGTGGCGTTTCAAGCCTCGGCGGTGTGCATCCGAGGACGGTGAAGAATGAAGAGGACGGGACGATGAAGATTAGTTCTATCGAAGCTGCCGTGAGGAGTCCCAAAGGAGATCTTCATTATCCGGTCACTAAGCTTATATGTCTTGAGAACACTCAAGCAAAGTAAGTCTTAATTTGTTATTAACTATGAAAGTAAAGAAACAAAGCGTAGTATAATGTTTTGTGTAATAGA
The DNA here is from genome assembly GCA_900406535.1 of Noccaea bulbosa. Classification (NCBI taxonomy): domain Eukaryota; kingdom Viridiplantae; phylum Streptophyta; class Magnoliopsida; order Brassicales; family Brassicaceae; genus Noccaea; species Noccaea bulbosa. The sequence continues at coordinate 6,233 of OVBJ01000167.1, read as the reverse complement.
AACTATTGTAGCCTAGTGGTTTCCTACTCACTTAACGATGTTAAGTATAGAGGTTTAGGTTGGTTTCGTTTTAGGAGACTCTACTCACTTAACGATGTTAAGTATAGAGGTTTAGGTTGGTTTCGTTTTAGGAGTATGTAATAAAAAGACCCGTTAGAGATGTTAACTAAATTTAGTTAATTTTGGAATAAAGGAAATATGTGACAAAAATCTAGATTTTCATGGCTATGTATAATACAAACATTTAATCTTAGATTGAAATGGAAAATCCTTTGAAAATTGCGGCACTCATGACTTTTACCCCAAAACAAACAAAAAACTAGTGGTTTTATACTTTTATATATAGTTAAGAAACTTTTGAGGACAGTGGTACTCAATTAAATTAAAACATTAAGATTTTTAGCTATCATGATTAGACTCGGATCAGAATTTACTTAAAAAATTCGGGCTAGCTAGAATCTTTAGCTTTTTGACGTTATGGTTTGAAAAACCGCAATTTGTGATGTAGTTGTGGAGGTAGATGCCTGCCTGTAGAATATGTAGACAAAGTCGGAGAGTTAGCCAAGAAACATGGCTTGAAACTTCACATCGACGGAGCTCGGATCTTCAACGCTTCTGTTGTTAGTATTAATTTTTTTTAATATATACAATTCATTTTCATATTTTATTTTCGCCGGAGTTTCCACCGCACGTGTGTCAACGCTTGAAGTTTAGAAGTTCAATTTTAAAAAAATTCTTGATTAGGCACTCGGAGTACCGGTGAAGAGGATTGTTCAAGCCGCAGATTCGGTCTCGGTATGATATATCAAAACCGTGCTATGTGACGTTTGTGAACTAACATATGATCCTTTTGTATTTTTGTATTAATGTTTTAAATTACTGCTGAGTTCTAAACCGGTAACTTCGATGCAACTAGATTTGTTTGTCGAAAGGTATTGGTGCACCGGTAGGTTCGGTAATCGTGGGAAGCAAAAGTTTCATCACTAAAGTAAGTAAACTATGAATCAAATTTAAATGGTTGAATAGCAATTTCAATTCCGGTTCAAGTACTTGCTTGTTGAATTGCAGGCAAGGTGGTTAAGGAAAACATTAGGCGGAGGAATGAGACAGATCGGTGTGCTCTGCGCCGCCGCATTGGTGGCTCTCCATGAAAACGTCGCCAAGCTCGACGATGACCACAAGAAAGCCAAGATCTTGGCAGGTGAATTGGAATTTTCGGTTATTTCTTATCCGGAATCTCAAATTTAATGTGAGAGTGTTACTTAACTGACTGATTCCGGTTTTTGGTTTTCTACGTTTGCCAGAAGGACTGAACCGGATTGAACGGGTAAGAGTGAAAGTCACGGCAGTGGAAACCAACATCGTAAGTGTATATGAATCGAATGGTTAATTATATTCGTGACTAGTTAATTAATTCACGATTCAGAGTAAAATACCAATATCTTACGTAGTGATTTGTTTATTTTGCTTACAATATTTTCGAAACTAGGCCTATTTATATCATTTATACACCACATTCATGATTGACAATAGAATCTAATCTAATTCCTTTCTTTTGGCTGTCGTTGTTTTAAGATCTTGTTTTTCTTTCGTTTTTAGTATAATAAACTTCTATGGGCAGATATACATAGATATACCAGAAGATCCAAAATTTGGAGCAGAAGACGCATGCAAAAGTTTGGAAACTCTCGGTGTCCTTGTCATACCTCAAGCTAAATTTAGGTACATAGCTAATACATTATACATATCAACATATGCTCGCGTGCTTAGTTTTTTTTTTTCTTTCTTTTAAAGGTAGTTTTACTTTGTTGCTGTGATGCTGTCATCTAGTACCACGTAAAAAAGTTTTCGTTTTATGGTATTTTTGGAAAATATGAATTTTAAAGCTACTTTGAGTTTTTTTTTTTTTTTTTGGGGGTAAAAAGGTTACTTTGAGTTTATTTTCTGTATATATATATATGTAACAGAATCAGGATTGTTCTACACCATCAAATCTCAGATAGCGACGTGGAATATGTACTCTCTTGCTTTGAGGTATATTTTGCTTTCAAATTCCTGTGATGTGCTCTGATTTTGGTTAAATTCTTTGCCACGATTTTTAATTGTTTGCTTTCAATTTATTTTCAGAAAATGTTTTAGCTCGATCGGTGCCAGAAGAGAAGGCTTGATTTCAAGTAATTTCACGTGTTGGAAATGGACTGTGTCACTTTGTGAGATGATAGTACCTTGATTATATTTTCGTGGTTTTTACCTTTTATTCATGAGGCATGAGCTAGAAAAATCTTTACTGGAATTCAGCTACCTTGAATGATTCAATTCCTCTCCTCTCAAGAAAATAAACTTTTGTAAAACTTAACTTTTTATTTTATATTGATATTAGTATTCATAGTTCATGGTGTGGTGTGAATAGTTTTTCTTCTTTGATATTAGTCGTAATGCTATACTTTTTTTTTGTATAGTTGTAAATTCGTAATGCTTGCTATACACATGCTAAAAATACGATTTAAAATTCTTAGTCAACATGGGTGTTTAAATCGAATCTGTGCATGTTTAGTTATTACCTCTACAATGATCATAGTTAATTGAGAAAATAGTTAAAGTAAAACTTAAAACATACCTGGGGAAATTTCAAAAATACATCTTTTTGGGTGCGAATTTTCAAAAATACACCTTTAGGGTGTCTATTTTCAAAAATACACTTTTTTCATTGAGTAAAAGAACTTTAAACCCTAAAATATAAACTTCAAACCCTAAAATCTAACATTGAATTCTTAAATCTAAACTCTAAACCCCAAAATCTAAACCCTAATTAAGGATTAGTGAACCCAAACTTATAGATTAAAACTAGAAAAAATGTAGTTTTGAAAATTGCTACACTAGAGGTGTATTTTTGAAAATTTACCCCTTAAGAGGTGTATTTCTCAAAATTTCTCAACATACCTGAAGCCAAAACTTGGTTACAAGTACAATTTTAAACATACCACACCAGGCACCAGTCCACCACTGAACCAGAGATTTAATGGTTTAAACCTGGTTTAACCTAGTTTAGTCACTTACTCAACTGGTCTTCTATTGGTTGAGTATTGATTGATTTTGTGGATACTCTTAATGGACTCGGCCCAAACATTTAAGTCCATCTTTTGAAATTTCCAATTTAAAACAAAATATGTGGAATACAAAAAAAAAAAGTTTGACGTCGATCTTCTCGCCTGAAACCTTTTTCGGTTGCGATTCGGCGTTTTCTTGTTTTCGACCATCTCCGATGTCAATCCCGCCGTCTTCAGCTTCTTCTTCATCATCTTCATCTTCAACGTCTCAGTTCACATACGCTTCAAATTCGTACTATTCTGCGCCCTACCAGCCTCCACAGACCTACGCGACGCCCTCGCCTGCTCCAGCGCCGCCGGTGGTACCCATTCCCGGAGCTACGGTCTACCCGCAGCCTATTGGTCCTGTTCCTGCCGTGTACGCTTACCCTCAGTACCAGCAGGTTAGTTGGGTTTGATAATTCGGAGTATTGATTGATTCATAGCGATTTGCGAATTTGAGATTCCTGTTTCGAATTAGGGTTTTCCAAATCCATCTGCTTTGACTTTAGTTATTTCTTTGTTTTGTTCTTGAGAAAGCAGTTTCCCTTTATGATTGTGTGATGCTTGTTACGGAAGCTTGGCTGTTGATGAATTCTACCGAATACGGATCTCGCATGATTTACAGTTAAAGCTTTGCTCTTTGGATTTGTTTTTACTTGTTTTGTGTGTTCTCTGCGAAAATTAGACTGATTCTTACCTTAATGCTGTTTCATTTGGTTGAAATGATTGGCAGGCACATCAATTGTTCCAGAGAGATGCACAGACCATCACACCAGAAGCCCTTGAGAATGTGAAAGCCGCTTTGGCGAGTAGTGAGACTGAACACAAAGCGGAAACTAAAAAGAGAGCTATTCCTCGTAAAGCTGCTGGACAGTCTTGGGAGGATCCTACTCTTTCAGAGTGGCCAGAAAGTAAGCACTGGTCCTTGTACTTGTCTCCCTTGGAGTTGGGTTTGCTGATTGTTCTTTTGATTTACGGATTTCATCATAGTTATTCATAGATAGGCTTTGGATGCTCTTTGCTCTTTTGGCATAATGGATTTCTTACTAGTTTCTGTTTCACATTTGGCCAGATGACTATCGCCTGTTCTGTGGTGATCTTGGGAATGAAGTGAATGATGATGTTCTTTCCAAGGCATTTGCTCGATTCCCCACCTTCAATATGGCCAAGGTAAGGGTGTATATCTCTCCTCCTTTCTGTTTTTGTGATGGGTTATACTTGTACCTGTTTCCTATGAACATATCTCTCCTCCTTTCTGTTTTTGTGATGGGTTATACTTGTACCTGTTTCCTATGAACATATCTCTGAGCTATTTAGCTGTGTGACTGTAGTAATTTTCTCTCTCTGTGCCTGGTTGCTAAGACTGCTAAATTTCCTTGGTGGGGTTGATTAATGTCAAATATGATGAATTTGCAACTTCGAAGCTGTAGTAGTTAGAGAAATTGGTTGAATGGTTGTTGTCCTTAGAACATACGGATCATATTCGTTGTAAATTGCGTGGTCAGAGCTTCTAAGGACAATAATTATGAGTTCGCTAGTCTCTGTTTTCTCTTATTTTCTTGATACATTGGGAAAATTCAGCAGTGTGAAATTGTTATTAGGAAGCATACTAGTATATTTTATGGCCTTAGTCTTTTCATTTTCCATTGTTTCTCTGTTTCTTGCACTTCCCTGCTGTTTATTTCTTGGCTATTATGGCCAGATTTTTTGTGGTTGAAGACATCTTATCTATCATGACAGGTCATAAGAGATAAGCGTACTGGTAAAACCAAGGGTTATGGGTTTGTGAGTTTCTCAAATCCTGCGGATCTAGCTGGAGCCCTAAAAGAAATGAATGGTAAGCATCTGGTTTGAGTATCTGTTTGATGTGTTGCTTCATTTTGATATCTTATTTCACTTTTTGCGCCAGAACTTGTTATATGATTCTGTTTCATAATCACTGCCATTGAACATTTTGATTTCATATGAATACACAGGTAAGTATGTTGGAAACCGTCCCATAAAACTAAGAAAGAGCAGCTGGAAGGAGAGAACAGACCAAGAGGCTGCAGAAAGACAAAAGCATCACAGCAATAAGAAGCAAAAGACTGTGAAGAAGAGCATACTTCACAAGTAAAATTCTATCGCGGTTTAGTGAACTAAAGTGTTTAGTTTTTTTTTTGTTTTTTAAATTTACCTTTTATATTAGAAAGATATACTAAAAAAAAAATCAAAAATATGTAACTCCTAAATACGTATTATTGGATTGCTAAATTATGTTTTAACCTTTTGCTTGTTTATAAACTTCTCCGGTTATGTTGTCTAGTTTGAATCTCTAAACCATCTGTTTCACAAGAGCGTAATATTTCTTAGCGAAGTTTCTCTTATCGTTTGAAGAATCAACAAGGTGGTTGGGTTCATTTCGGTTGATTGGGAGCAGAATAACTGGATTCAGAGCTCAGTGTTCTGATTAAAGTTCTGTTTTCTTAATCCGTTGAGGTTTCCGGGTTTCTTTGCTCAGGTGGATGGAAGAAGATTCCTTTAATTTTATGTCCAGCGATGAAGCAAAAGGTAGTCATGATGGTGGTGCTGGGGAAAATCTGTCAAGTTGAACTAACTTGAAATTAAAGACACATGGTCTTTTTCCTTACACGTGTTCGGCACTTGTCTTGTTTAGCTTTCTATTTAAATGGATGGACGAATATAAAAAAAAAGGGTTGCTATATTATGAAAACGTGTTTCCACTTTCCATAATAGGTTCGACCACAACTTTGATCATTTTAACCCCCATTATTACAGCCAAGTGGTCTCNAAAACAAAAAAATTTAAAAAAAAAAAAAAAAAAAACAATGACTTAATAATTCTCGATTATAAGAAAAAGATGTGGCAGATTCATTTCATCTATCATAACTTTTGGAGGTGTATTAATCCTTGGAAACTCTTTAGAAGCATCTTTTTAAAAAACTTAATCGGAATTTGGAAGTTAGATACTAACCCAACGTTCAATGAGATGAGCAAATGGAAAGAGATGCACCCACCAACGACGTCAACATCAACCTTTTCTTCTCTTTTGCAATAAATTATACAGTTTGCGCGTCACTTTCGAACCCTAACTTTTTTTTTTTTCATCTAAAATTTTATTAGAAAAGGAGTTATAAGGTGTTA